>AYEL01080085.1:0-47714 GCA_000484575.1 Olivierus martensii
ATTAAAATTTGTTACGTATATCATATAGTTGTCTTAATATTTGGTCTCATTTATTATTATAAGGGGTTTTATCATGAAATAGATTGTTATTACAATTTTAAGATCAAACTTCCGAGTTTTTACGATCGAAAGGCGGCCATCTTGGTCAACCCATCGCTGGCTTCACTTTTAGTGACGTCATGCCATCTCCATCTATCTCTTACCTCCGTGACCTCAACCGGTGCATGCCGCCATTTTGAAAACCTGTTGAAAATCATCAATCGGTGCGCGGCAAATTCTCTAATGTTTAGTTACCTTGGAATGAATCTTTAAAAATGGTATTGCCGATTTGCACTTTTAATCATCAGTCAGAAGGAAAGTAAATCTTCAATATTTTGATTTCACCTTTTGAAAGAAATCATACATTAAAGAATTAAAAATAAGCATTCCACAGACTGATGATTAAAATACGAATCAGCAATTCCATTCTATTAAAGATTCATTCCAAAAACTACTATATCTTGGATTTCAAAACAAATTTTCAAAATGGCAGCGCGTACCAGTTTAGATACTGAATGTGGAGAAATAACATTAATTTCATCGTTCATTTTCTCAATCTGCACCAGATAGAAGTGCAGTCGTTTTGGAAAGTTTTCTTTACTCATTGTCATCTTTCTCTCGATACCATTTTCATTCATATGGCACTAATGTAAAATCTTACCTTATTTTTCTTTTCAAATGATAATTTACTTTATGTAATACTTTTTTATATACATGTGCAATTTTTATGAAATTATTTTTACATGCTTGCACTTTTAATAAGATTCTAACATGATTTTTCATATGGTTTATTGTATTATTTTGGTGCTTTTTAGGTTTGGAACCAATCTTCTATTTTCCCATAGACACGGTATATTTTTTTACACTTTTTTTGGGAATGTATCTATCGTGTAAAAACAGAATTAAGTGTTCAGTATAATTCTCTTTTGAAAAATCTGCATCATCTATAAACATGGGGACCATACGTCCTTTATTTCACTGCACGGTCCTTTATTTTGTGAATTAAAATACAAAATTGAATACTTATGCACAATGGATAATCCACAGAAACATGACACGTTAATTTTGTGTGTTATGTCACTTGTGAAAAGATCGAAGAATGGCGAGTCTTGCCAAAATAAATTGAAATATATAAATAAATAAATAAATATAAATAAATATTCCAATCTATCACATATGATTTAAGGACATTGAATATATAAAACACAAAAGAACTTTTTTTTAATAAATCGGGTGAGAAAATATTCGAATTTTTTTTAAAGTAATATGATTGTTAAAAACATTATTGTTCATTATATTGTGGTGTTTATTATATTTTATAATAATTGTTAAAAGGCTTTACAGTTTTAGTGAAACAAATAAATGCAACCTGCTTTTTTTATGAAACAATTTGATTTGTCCTTTTTCTCCCAAAAGATAGTCACCATAACTATAAGGTACTCAATTTTCCTCAAAATTCTGAAAACTGAATTATAGGAGATATTTTCAATATTGTAAACACAAATTTCGAAAAAATTTATCCTCGAATATTGTATTCTAAACATATATTAAAATTATGTGAGGCTGCCGCAAGGTGTCTCTGTAGTCGAATATTATCAAAATGTCAGAATGAACCGTTTACCGGGCGCGAGTAAGGACACACGGGGTCCGGGTCGAAGGAAGAATGAGTACACGATACACAGGCAATTCTATAAACAAAAACATTTATTTAAATAGGACATTTAACAATTAAACGAACATTAAATTGAATACAAGTTAAGGTGAGAGAGATCAAAGAAACGAACTAATTTATACATGAGCAAGAATACGTCTATTGACCTAGCAGTTAAATGGGTTGCAAACGGGTTAATATATCGCTTCCTCTGGCGTTACATACCTTGAGTCGGACGAGTTGGAACTGTTCTCTTTTTGGGAGGACACTTTCTCCCTTCCTCACTGATCAAATGTTACTGTTCAACTGACTACTCATTGTCATCCCTCTCTTCCCCCTCTCCTCTTATCTCTTCTTTGATCTCTCTTTTGAGGAGGTTGATTCAGAGCCTGACATCATCTTAATATGGCCATAGTTAGTGTATATGCAATCAGTTCCTTGTTCTCCCTCCGACTTTTTCGGCCTTTTTTTCCTTGTTTAAGCGATTATCAGCCCGTTTGTTTATTTAAAATATGACACAAAAGGGGAATTAAAGGAAACCAACTTCGTTTCGTTGATTTCAACAAATGATAAAGTTTATGCAAAATTTGATAAAATTACAAAGTTTAAATGATATAATAATTTGACAAAATAATATTAAAAATTGGTTAATATAAATGGTTATATAATTACTATAATAATATAATCGATTAACATAATTAGCATAAAATATAAATGATACAAATATTAAGTAAAGCAAAAATTACATGAAAATTATAAAAAGGAATAATAAAACATAAGCGATATTTCGCGGATCTCACAATTATACAGTTCATTTTGAAATATTACTGTTAGTCATCAAAGCATTCTCTAAGTTTATCAGAAATTTCAATATACAGGGTGAAGAAAAACTTCGTCGTAATATTGTGTGTACTGATAGGGGACCTCGAAACAAGTCGAAAATGTCTAATGAACACATGGTCTAAATGGCACGATTTTCGAGTTATAACCCTTTAAAGCTAGCCAATCACCATCTAGTTTACAAAGTGTCACATTACATCACTTTCCTACTGACTTCCGGGTTATTAAGAAGGCGAGCGACGCAATGCGATAGTTAGGCTGAACTCACACGAACCACAACAGAACCATGCCACAACCACAAAACAGTGGTTGCTTGTGGACGGTCATGAATTATATATTAATATAGAAACGCATAATCTAACTCAGACGGACTACTAAACTGAAGTCCAACTTGTGACCGATATCATCCACAAAATTGTGGTGGTTAGTGGTTGAGCGCAACACGCACACAACTTATGACCGATATCATCCACAAAATTGTGGTGGTTAGTGGTTGAGCGCAACGCACACAGTGTGACATACCGACCATTAGCCGCTGACAGCGCTTCCTGTCAATCAGAAATCGGTAACGGATTACGCATATATACGTGAAACCGTTACTGACTGCGCATATGAGTGATTTGCAAGTAGCTGATTTCGACCACAACTCGAACATACGATAACCACCGTTTTGTGGTCGTGGCGTGGTTCTGTTGTGGTTCGTGTGAGTTCAGCCTTAGTGGTTCGTGTGAGTTTAGCCTTAGTGGTCCGTCTGAGTTAGACTCAACTCACACGAGCAACAGCATAACCACGCCACAACTACAAAACGGTAGTCTGTTTGTGGACGGTCGTGAATTCTAATTATATTAATATAGAAACACAATCTAACTCAGACGGACCACTAACTGAAGTCGGCTTCCACCGCTGTCGCAACTTGTGGCCGATATCATCCACAAAATTGTAGTCGTCAGTGGTCGCACTGGCCGGTTGAAGTCCGTATCCACTACACATTGTGGTCGATACGGACTTCAACCGACCACAGCTTGCGGTTCGCGAGTAGCTGATTTCGACTACAATACAACCACCGTTTTGTGTTGTGGCGTGGTTCTGTTGTGGTACGTGTGAGTTGAGCCTTAGTGACAACGCGACGCTAAACTATGACGACAACCAAGAAAACCTTCACGGTTTTCTTGGTTGACGTCATAGTTTCATTTGAATAAAGCACCAATTCAGTGAGCCAGGTCACATGATTTAAGATGGAGGCATTCATAAATGTTTTAGCAGAATTATCCACAAGTTTGATTGTTTGGGAAATAAATTATACAAAAAAATGATGATTATATTGATGTATTGAATTACGCTGCACAGTTGTATAAACTGAACGCCATTGAAGATTGAACTTCGCCCCACTGCGCATGCAGTTAGAAATCAACCTTATTCGTGAGATAGTTTAGATCAGGGCTGTCCAATTATAATGAACCCGAGGGCCATAGCAGTGTTTACTAGAGATATGGAGGGTCGCAGTTTCAAAAACGGGGGGCTTTGATACTTGATACGGCATTGTCTCAACAAACGGAACGCATAAATATAACGCTTTTTGGAAACCACTGTCTCAACAAACAGAATGCATAAATATAATGCTTTTTGGAAACCAATTGCTGTTGTCTCAACAAATGGAACGCATAAATATAATGCTTTTTGGAAACCAATTTTATTTCCAGATTAATAAACCTTATACAAAATTATATTTACCAGATTGCATTCAATAAACATGTTAACAAAATGTTAAAAAATATATAAAAAGTATGTATTTACATCCATTCCTGTTATAGCTATCCGCAGAATATGTAAAAGAATAATCTCTAAGGCAGGTTCTGAATCGATTCTTAACTATTTTCCTGTTAGAAAATGCACTTTCATACAAATAAGTACTACCAAACGTTGATATTACTTTCTGACCAAAATCACAAAAGTGAGGAAAACATTCGTTAAACAAAGCAGTTTACCCATGTGATTTGTTATGAAAAAGTCATTTTTCCACCGCTACCAGAGGCGCCGACAGAAATCTCGGACCCCGGTACGAACCAGATTTTGAGACCCCCCTATATATATATAATCGACAGAAATCTCGGACCCCGGTACGAACCAGATTTTGAGACCGCCCCTATATATATATAATTTTCCTTCTTTTCTCCTCTGTAAGATAATCAAAACCATACATACTACATATGTTTTATACATAGATTATTCAAAATTTTATTCACTTTAAATTCAGTTTAATTAAAAAATATACTATATGCAATTTGACGAAACTGACGTTTACGAATTTTATTTTTTAATTATATTTTCGAAGAAGTCCTTTAAAACATTGATTTTTTCGAAGAATAACATCATGGGCTCATGAACTAACTTTGGGAAACGTCCCCAACTTTTTTAAAAAATTTTCATTTCACGTCGGTTATAACGAAAAAATATTTGTCTCAATAGTTTCGTTATAAACGTATTCCACTGTATATATCCCATTCCTCTAAAAAAAAATTGTTTTGGGCCCTGTCGGTCTGTCATTCCTTCTCTGTTTAAATGAAATACTGTCTAATTATCATAATTAATTTTAACTGCTTAGAATACAAAGATTTTTCTTTATCTTACATTGGTTATAATACAGTTTCAATTCTATATATCTTATAATGCGCATTTACTTAATTTAAAAAAGTAGAAAAAATTTCTTAATTGTTAGGAAGCGGCCCGGGCCCGGGGAATTTATCCCCACTTCCCCCGTGTCTCGGCGCCACTAACCGCTACTAATATACTCGCTTTTCATTTTCTATTTTACGTTTTTTCTCACTCATTTCACAAATGCAACGAACTGGTTTAGATTGTGCGAACTCAATGCGACCCAATCTGACGTCATTTGGAATAAAGAACCACAAAAGTGAGGAAACCGAGTAACTATATCGAACCGACATAATGCGAACTGTGAGAGAACCGACAGCCATGAAAGTCTGCTGCGGTCACACTTCATATTTATGAGCGGTCATCGACGTTATTTTACAGTAATAAAAACAATAATTATCCAATTTTAATTTTCACCTGAAAGTTGTCACTTCGAACGATAGTTCGATATAGTCAAGGTGGCTTGCTCTTCCACTTCGAAATATATACAGTAGTTCCTTGAAGTTAGAATGTTTTTCTTTCATAGATATTTTTATCAAAACAAGTTTAGACACTATTGCGTAAATTATGGATCAGTTTATATAAAATGATCCAAATTTTGATAGAAATTCAAAATCAAGACGAAGTGTCATAGATGCGATGTCTTGCTTTCGAATTGATTGCTGAACGAAAGAGGAAAAGGCAAATTTCGTTAGATGACTTCTTAACAAAAAAGCAAAAAGTATCAAATGAGGAAGAGCCTTCCTCATCACAAACAAATTATTTATTCGAATATTTTTTGGTTTTCAAGAATGATTAATGAATACAAATCAATATTAGCAATAAAAAATGTCTATAATTAATGTATAATAGTAATAATATATGTTACAAAATAAAATTTAAAGAAATGCTATGTATATATATATTTATTCACATAATAATAAATGTTACAAAATAAAATATAAAAATGGTATGTATATTTTTATCCACTATCCTGTTTCACCTATTCCCAGGGGGTCGACTAGCCATAAGACGTTCTGGCAAATGCCAGAAGGGCCGATGCGTCGTAACAATATGGGCCGACAGCCACAAACCGATATTTTGTCATACACCGCACTTTCAATATAATGTATATTTGTTTCAGATTCCTCATTCATTTATTTTTATTTAAATTTATCAATATTTTAGTATTTGCGCACAAATAAAGACTTGTACTTTAGATCAGTGGTGGGCAATCTTTTTTCACTTGCGACCCCCATACTCAGACTGAAATTTTACACGACCCATTATTTCTGGAAGTCTTATGCAGCATTTGAGATGAAAAATTTTCTTATAAAAGATATCTCTCAAAGATAATTTTATGGCAAAATATGCTGGTGGTAAACTACCTGCTGGTAGATGTGTTATGTCACATGCAGCAGTGATGTGTCACCTATATAGCAGTCTTTTTTAATGAATTTTTAAACCATAGATTAGTGTAGATTAGTGTAGTAGTCAATCTCTACATTGTATTCCAGGGTCGCATATATATATTCATGCTATAAAGGCAACACCGCATCCACATGAGATGCAAAACTCTCCATCAGCAAGTAATGTACCATTTAGCCAATTTTACATATATATACTATTAAATATAGGAATGCTTTTAATTGAATTTATTTATTCATGAATTTATTCACAAAAGATATTCATACAAATCAATAATATGACTGAAAAACAAAGTATTTGCAAAATTAATGATAGATATTGTATATCTTAACTATTGCAAATAATGATGGTTATTATAGCATTTTTTGTGATACACAGCATTAAAAAACTATTTCCTTTTCAATTTTTGTGTTTATAATTATATGTATAATTAGAGGTGTTTGTAATTATATACATAATTATAAATACCTCTGTAATATTTGTTATATATGTACCTCTAATATTTATCTAATTTTATGCTTTTATATATATTTTTTAATACTGATATATAGGCTATCTATAATTATGAAACATTTTAATGGTCAACTGATCATTTAGAGAATTCTATGTTCTAAAATCTCAAAAGCCATAAATTATATTATATAAAAGTTGTATTTTCAGGCTTTTTGCCATAAATTATCATCAATATTCTGAATATCTATAAAATAAAAAAATAAGTATTATTTTTTTACTGTATTATAGGTATATCGTATTATATAAAGGATTTACTGTGACTAAAATATTTGATTTTGTAAAACATTTATAAAATTTTGTAAAATCAATACAGAAATGTATTATGATCTACTAAAACAAAACATTAGATATTAAACTTCGAATTTTATTATAATAAAATCATTAAATAAATATGAGTTTAGAAATACAAATTACTATTTTTTTGGGATCAGTTCCTCTTATTCCTTGTCGAGACATAACTCCACTTTAACTAAAACCAACTTCGTCTGAAACTAAAATCTGTAAGTGTCATCTGGTGAGAAAATCCAGATATAAATTTATTGTTACATTCGTTCTTGCCTGTGCTTGCATACATTACATACATATATTTCATATTAATTACCCTACAAATTTTAACGACGTACAGTATATATGCGTCATCAAAATTTAATTTTTTAAAGATTAAATTTAACTTTTGTATTAGATAAAATTTATTATTATAACTAAATATGCGATTAATAAAATAAATAGAGACAAATATTCATTTAGCTTGAATATTTTTCTTTCCTTTTCTTTCTGTGTGAATTTACGCTGCTTTCCAGTAAATGAATACTACGCGGCAAGACATTTTCATGCCCACTACGGGCTGCCTACAGTCAGCTGCATCAGATGGAGGATAGAGTTTAACAAGCTGGATTCTGGCCTTCCTATAAAAACTGAAGGTGTAGGGCATAGGAATTGAACCCGTATCCTTCAAAGTGAAAGCACAAAACGTTTCTACCGCGACCATCCTGCTGACTTCTTTCCCTATTTTAATATCATTATCCTCTTTTTGGCACACATTTTGTGGCAAAGGGGCTATATATTTCAGTGATCTGGGCTGAAAAAATTACCATGAGGATCCAGATTCAATTTCCACATTTTTCAGAAGGGATCCTAAATCAGTTTCATCTTTCAACAATTTGCCAGATGGCCGCGTGGCATCGCAGTAGCTTACAACCATGAAGCCGGGTTCAATTTCTATCCCACACTTCCAACTTTCCAAGAGGGATCCGGATAGTGCTCGTTAAACCCCATTTTTCAACCTTCCGGTTCACCTCATTATGGATGTTGGCTAGCCCTTGATGGGTTCTAAAAGTAACTGCAGCTAAATATATCGCTTGGTCGATCGGATTGGCCGCGTGGAAACGCTTCGGCTTTCCACTCTGGAGGATCCGGATTCGATAAGTCGTTTTACTTCATACAAATTCATGAAATATATTATAAAAGTACATCACAGTACATATGATTTAATATTTTTGAAAAAACTGATATTAACAAAAACATTATAATAGGCCGGATTGGCCGCGTGGAAACGCTTCGGCTTTCCACTCTGGAGGATCCGGGGTACAGTCTCGGGTCCCACCCCTTGAAAATCAAATCATGGGGTCCGGGCAGAGTCTCGGTTAGAGTCCGGACCCGGCCTATCGATCCCCGTCCTCCACAATTCGGCTGACTCCTCCGCAGGGATGGGCAGCCTGGAGTCTCTGATCCCACCCCTTGAAAATATTTATCATAGGGTCCGGGCTCGGCCAGTCAATCCCCGTCCTCCACAATCCGGCTGACCACTCCGCAGGGGTGGGCAGCCTGTGGAAGGCTTGTTTCGCTCCGCCGCTTAGTACTCTTACTGAGTGGAAAATGGCGTCATCTGTTGACAAAAAAAAAACCATTATAATACATAAAACAGACAATAATGAGTTGAGCAATTTTCATGTATTTTTTAAATTAATTTTTTTTAATTCAATAGCGATTCCATTCTGGAAGAATACTAAGCGGGGTAATAAAACTGTGGCTTACTAGCCTGGAGGATCCAGGTTCAAATCAGGTTTCACACCTGCAATTTTTCAGAAGGAGTCCGATGTCAGCCTGTTGAACTCCATCCTTCAACCTTCCGGTTGACATCATCATAGATGTTGACCAACCTGTGATAGGCACTTCAGGTACCGATTTTAAAGACACCTTCAGATAAACTGTATATCTTGAGCAATATGGCGGTTTAACTAAGTTAATCCTGTCCAACTAAAATTGTAATTGACGTTATTCCAACCATTATTTCACCTGATACAAATATAAACACATTTACTGTCTAACCTCTAATGAAGAAATGAAGCTACAGTAACTATAGAAGTGTATACTTACTGTTTTCGCTCGATGAAAAATAGCAGAGTCATTCTGAAACATATATTACTTGACAATTTGAAATGCTTTCTAATGGTTTGGGCAATTTATCTTTCAATTTAGACAAGCATCCATTGGCATTTAAAAACCGTTTATAAACTATAGGTACCTTCTTCGAATATGAAATGCTTTCTCACATCATTTGACTGGTAGGGAATTTCACTTAGCTACCATATAGTCTGGACAGCAATCTTCATCAGATCTACGGTCAATTGTTTGTTTCCTACCGAATCATGCAGATTGAATTTCTTATCCGAAAAAATAATCGACCTTCACTAATAAGTGGTCTATTCGAGAAGTTTCTTACACCAATTCAATCGAACCTTTCTCATTTTTTGTGTAGGAGAGGCTTTTTAGGACGGGTATCTGTAAGTTCAGTTTGAAAGAGATGTTTTCTAACTGCTTTTAAATGAAAGTATCTTACATCATGGGAGGGGTGAGACAGATGGCACCAGGAGGATTAAAACAGACAGAAGGCATCTCCTTCAAACTGATACATGTTCCTTAAACAATATGATCTATATGATATTCCCGTTCTCTTTTCAGCTCAGATGAATAAAAGTTACAATCTTTAAGGCATAAGCATTTCAAAACAGTTCTATCTTGTCGTAAAGACTCGTTTACGCCCGTTTCCTTTTTTCTTATCAAAAACATTCAATTAAAAATTTATTACCCAACATGAGAACTACTCAAAATTTTCATGACCCCAACAATTTTTAGTGGTGCCCAACACAGTTTGCGCACCACTGCTTTAGATAACTAGGTAATTACTTTCGACTATTACAAGGCATTCCGCAAACAATTTCATGGGTAGAAAATTACTCCTGATATAAACAACAACTAACAAACTTTCTTCATAGTATCAACTGCACGTAATTTGTTATCATGATACAGAAAGAGTTGCAGTAGACTTTCGCTCTGCAAGAGTCGCAGCAAAGAATGATTGCAACTCTTGCATAACAAGTTTACTGTGTATAGTGAAAGTAACAGCTGATGCAATATTACATCATCTCTTACGCGTGTCAATCTTCTCGCTATCATGATACAGAAAGAGTTGCAGTAGACTTTCGCTCTGCAAGAGTTGCAGCAAAGAATGATTGCAACTCTTGCATAACAAGTTTACTGTATATAGTGAAAGTAACAGCTGATGCAATATTACATCATCTCTTACGCGTGTCAATCTTCTCTGAAGCATATGGCAATATTTCCAGACAGCATAAGTTATTCGGACGATACTTATAACTTTGAGATGATACACGTTTTTTTTAAATACCTCTATATAATTAATTTAATATACATTACAGATATATCGTGGCAAGGATATTGAAAAATAAAAATAAACACAGGAATATGCAAAAAATTTATAATTTATAAATATTCCTGTATCTATTTATTTTTCTATATCTTACGGCGAAATGTCCTTGCGACGATAAATCCGAGCGGCGAATTGTCCTAATGCCAACTCTAAATAACTAGGTCGCTAACTGATAAGACGGGCCTCTATCAGGATAATGCCAGAACCGAAAATATGTCCCAATCCGCCCCTACCTATCCCCATTATTTATGTTAAGATGCCCTCATTTAGCGCTTGGTTTTGTTGGAACATATCCCTCGCGTTAAATGGGGTCTTACTGTATTGGCTGATTTTTACTGAATACAGTAAAAATCAGCCAATACAGTACAGTAACCAAAAAAATGCTTCGGCTTTCTGGAGGATCCTGATTCGATTCTCAGTCCCATTCTTGGAAAATCCTTTCATTGAGTCCTAGCCCAAACTGCTGATCTCCATCCTCTACAATCCTGGTTGATCCCTCCTCAAGTGTGAGCAACCTGTGGCAAGTTTATTATAGCCCCATTATTTGATAATTATCACTGATTAAAAAGTGATATCATCTGTTGACCAAAAAATACTCAACAAAACCATCCTTCGACTCAGTTAACTTCATCACAGGTATTGGTTTGATAATGGTGATCTCTGTAATTCAATGACATAATTAAAAATTGATTACTCTATCTATTAATTATTAACAGCGGGCTGTTTGAAATCTTGCTAGAATTTACTTTGAAAGATACTGTGCTGAATTCAAGTCTCAGACTCCAGATTTTTCAAGATCTTGTTAATTCTCAACCATTAATCATCTAACTTTAATCCATCAGAATTTCAGCCAGCAGAGGTCTAAAAATGACTGCCGCCGATCGGCTGAATGCGGACGTTGGAATTGTAATTGCTTCCACCCTGGAGGACCGGGCTTATTATCCAGATCCAACAACTGTTATAACTCCAGAGTTTTTCGGAGGGATCCGAAGCCGGCATGTTAAATTCAATCTTCCACTTGACAGATGATCCCACAAGGAATGTGGGCGGCCCTCCATGGATAACACTGGAATACCTCGATGCTTAATCTCACAGGGGTGTTAAACCGCATATAAAAAATGGTCATCGCCATATATCTTTGTGAGATTAGGCATCGACCATCAAACGGATGGCTGCAGGGTTAAGATAAACAGAGTTTAATTCCTGGATCCTATAACTATAGATCTTTCAACTGTGCAAACCAGTGGCGTAACAATCGGGAGTGCAAAGTGTGCGACGGACAAAGGCCCACGAAGGACTAACCCTCATTACAAGAAATTATGGTAAAAATAAATAAATTAATTAAAGAAGAAACAATTAGATAAATACACGAAAAAATATACAAATTATAAATTTATATATAACATTTATAAAAAAATAAATTTCTTTAAAATTTGCAAACAAATTCTATACTTGTAATAAAAATAAAATCTCTTAAATTTAGGGTTAAGGGATTTTATAATTTTTTTATTAATTCAAAATGACATTAAGTTCTTGCTTTAAGTGATGTAAATGCCTTATTTACATCTAAATTTAAATAATGAGTTATTTTACTTTCTACATTTAAATGTTTAGTTTTGTCATGTTAAATGTTTACTTTCTACATGGAAATGTTTAGTTCATTTAGTTTGGAAATTTTAAATGTAGTTTTTTAATTTTCTTAAGTGAATTTCTTAATTAGTTTTTTACTAACTTTAATTTTGAGAATGCTGGTTCGGCACTTGCCAACTAAACTATCCACCATAATTATTCCTAACATAATTCATTATCTTACTAATTCTATTATTAAAAATAAATCAATGTAATTTTTCATAGGGTTTAAATATCAGTTACTACACAAAAATGATCAAAAATACATAATGTGTCGCGTTAGTAGCACGTCCTTTAGCAGCGATGAGACCGCTATATTTATTCCTAACAAATAAATTTTTCTTATTCATTTCTTAATTTAGCACTAAGTCAATAACTTTAATTATACAATGGTACCTCACAATTCGACACTAATCCGTCGCTGAACTAGTGTCGAATTGAAGGAAAATTTTTCCTATATAAGACCATGGAGGTAAGAGATAGATGGAGATGGCATGACGTCATTAAACTTGAAGCCGGCTTTGGATTGACCAAGATGGCTGCCTTTCGATCGTAAAAACTCGAAAGTTTGATCTTAAAACTGTAATAACATTCTTTTTCATCTGTCTGGAAATATTGCCATAAGTTATTCGGACGATACTTATAACTTTGAGATGATACACGTTTTTTTTAAATACCACTGAATATAAAACTCAAACGCACCATGTATATATTCATATATAGGATGTTCTTAGTATCGTACCATTTTTTCTCGGAAACGCGATGAGATGGGAAATAGGGGAAAATTTTGATTACCAAAGTTTATCCGAAGAATCAAATGGGCATGAAAAAAATTTTGTGGAACCATCGGAAGTAGGGGCACAAAGGATCAACCTTGGCCCATCCCCTCCTGAAAAATCTATGTTGTAGGACCCATACTTGAATCCGGAAAGCATTGAATAGAAGGTAAGTAGGTTTATATTAATATAATCTATTCGAAAAATTATGACATCACCATTACTTTTACCATAATTTACCAATTGTGGTAAATTATGGTAAAAGTAATGGTGATGTCACAATTTTTTTAACAACGTTGGAAATAAATATCCAATTGATACAACTATTCATAATTAAATTATGGTAAAAGTAATGGTGATATCACAATTTTTTTAACAACGTTGGAAATAAATATCCAATTGATACAACTATTCATAATTATAATTTAGTTTCTTTATATGTAAAAAATGAGCTCCTAATTATCGATTTCAAAATCATCCATCTCCAGGTTAAGATTTCCTGACCTATCCCTCTGTCCAAAAAAGTGTACGTGGAGATACCATCCATTCTTTACCACTTTTTATCGTAGACTTAATGCAGCCAAAAATTTGGAGAAATCGCATTTAATTACTAGTGGCTGAATTTTAGTACTGTTTAAACAATTACTAAAAGAATCGGTCGATATTTAACAGGTCGGAAACAGTCGGCCGAATGGCAGCAGTGGATGAGTGCTGCGTTCCCACCCTGGAGGACCGGGTTCAATTCTCGGGTCCCACACTTACAGAATTTTTAGGAGGGTTCCGGTTCTGGCCTGTTCAACTCCATCTTCACCTGACGACTGACCCTATCAGGGATGTGGTCTGACCGTGGTGGGAACTGGAATACCCCGCGGCTTAGTACCTGCACGATAGAACGCAACGTAAAACTGCACACGAAAAAAACAGATCGGAAAGGAATTTCTTAATCCAATAAATAAATAAATAAGTCTAGTTAGCTAAGAATCATAACCGATGCGTATAAATCTTTTGTTTTTATTTATTTATCCGATAGTTATTCATTGAGCCGCAAAAAATGAAAAATAAAAGCACGAATATTTGCAAAAAGTTTAAAAACCCGCTTTTACTCCGGGTGAGTTCGACTTTTCTGTTCTTCCATCAGTTTATTAATTCGAGGCTTTTTTCAATCAGTTACAGATTTTGTACACTTATTCCAATAAAAACTGAAAACACTATCGGTCGATAAATTAATTTTTCAGTTAAATCCAGACGAGAAAGGAAGACAGTGACTAAAACTGATTAGTTATTTTCTAATAAACTGGTTCGTTCTTTTCCTATGTAATGATATAAAAAGTTATTTTTAAACAGTTACCAAGTTTTAAGATGGAATAGATATCTAAAATATTACGCGTATCCACTGGATGGCCAAAATTTATCTGGACAGTGGAGATAAAAAACCAGCTGCCATTTGACTAAAGAGAATGAAATTCTTTCTGAGATGGATCCTCCCACTGGAGCTATAGACCGGCTAGAGGGGTAAATGACGGATCAAAACCGTCAACTCAGACCTCTCCTCCACGTGCAGGAGTAAAAATGAAGTCACGAACAACAGGCAAATCGTGATGTTGGAGCGCCAACAGGTTCAGGCTAGAGGGCAAATATCTGCATCTTCCGAGCGGGAAATTCTATCAAAATATTTTTCACTGAAACGTTTATAGAAATATTTGACTATAGATCGAAAATACGATGGAAACTTTTCACTAACAAGTTAACAAAAATTAAAAGTTATGACGTAAACAAATATCAAAAAAAACGTTACGGACTTAATTACTGTATTGTAATAGGAAAGGAACCAAACGGATGGTTTAATTATCAATTATTGTACGGTATAATGAGCCCTTACCCCGAACCAAATAAATCATTTTTTACCGACGGGTTTACTTTTCAACAATTTTTACATTATTAATGGAAGAGATTTATCTGGAAAAAGACTAAGCGGATAAAAACCTGCGGGAAGAAAAGGAATGGCCAAACTCTGAGAAAAATATGCGTGTCCAAAATACCGGTATTTCTAGGGCGGAGATAAATACACCGGAATTCTATACAGCCAGCTAAAAAGAAAGAGAAATTTAATGTAGGATAGGTTAGATATTAATCATGGTCGAGCCAAGATAAGATTGGTAAAAGTAGAAGCACTCGATAACGAATTTACCGGATTACGGACGAAAGATTAATCCTGCAGTGGGATAATCTCTACCTCTATTTATTTTATCCAGATAAAAAAAGTGGATTTAAATTTATGGAGGAGATAATTTTAACCGCGGCCCAACCGAATCAATTATAGAAATGGAAATAGGCGATTTTACGGATATGCGAATAAAGTGAATATAGAATAAAATGTAGTTTCGGACAGCCGTAAAAGAGCGGAACGACGGCATTTAACGTCCTGGATGTATTTCTAATAGTTGGGTGTTAAATAAATTTGGAGAGGGAGCCAATAAACTCTTAGCAGTTTAACTGGAGTGCTAAACGAATAATTAATTAAAACTGTTGTAAAATGCACTGGTTTAATTAACCGGGATCTACTCGAAATAGCGAGGTGATCCGTTAGCCGAATACCGAGTCTGTAATTAAAATTCAAAAAATTCGAATACAAATTCAAATACGCTAAAAATAGGAATATCGTTTGTGGGAATTATCCGATTACCCGCACGGTTCAGACATTTAATTGGAATGTTTGGCCATTAATCAGCATCGGACTGGTGTCGAGTCGACCCACTCGAGGGAGCGCACACTCCGACCCGGATCTTCCCTAAGTTTCCATCGATTCCGAAAGTTAAATAAACGCCGTATAATTTGGCCCAGCCATTAATTTGATAACAATATGGCCGAAAGCTAACATTAATTAAATCACATCCTCCGCATGAAAATTCAATCGCATTCATCGATGGATAACATTAATTAATTATTATTTACAGTAGCGTTTAATTGTATTACGGACAATTGTCACGGGCAGAGTTGGCCGATACCAATGGCCCGGCCATCCATCCACCCCTCGTTTACTCTACCTCCTCGGCATTTAAATGCAAATAATTCTTAAAATTGGATTGTCGCTACTCTACTCTGGCCATAAGTTATTAAACTCGGCGGTCACTTCTCACTTGGATTCCTCTCACGTCTGCCCAACCTAAATAAAAATATGGAAACACTTCATTACTTAATGCTCGGTTTCTCCCATGAGTCACCCCACCTTATTCTAACCAGGCGTGGATGGAAATGGGCCCGCTCTTGGCTCTGCCTATTTAATCCCCATTAAAGCAGCTCGGACCAAGGCCGGTGTTTAGTATTCCAAAAACGGAACTTATTTCTCTGATAAATGATACAAGTGGATATTGAGATTTAGTCGGCGGTACTGATCTACTAGGCGCCAATTAAGGCGGTAGTGGTACCAGTGTAAATTTAACCCTCCGCTTCCATAAAGTGGTTAAGGACCGAAGCGGCGCTCAGCCGTTGTATCGACACGCCAGCCGACTCTTAACGCCAGCATTAATATTCGTCTTTTTATTTCGTTTTATCAAAATAATAAATAACTTATCCGTCTGGCCGGAGATGCGCGGATAAGCCATTTATTACACAACCAGTTTGGCTCCCATCCAGTCTTCCATTAAGAATTGTGTCACATAGTATATACAATATATTTAAAGAAATTCGTTTCGGCCTAGACGCTGGCTGCCAATCTGTCAAAGGAAATGTCATACCATCACTTACCCTTTCAAATTACACGTTATGAATGAAAGGCTGGCCAACTTAGCTCGAAATACTATTAATTCACTCCGTAACCTAGTTGAACATTATGTCACACCAAACTTAAATGGGAAAAACGTGGGCTCGTTGGTCTAAATCGAATTTACAATTACCTTTCTTCTCTTTCCCATTATTTGGCTATTACCCACCAAAAATTAAAACACATCAGTCGTTGGCTCGGATCTCTCCTCTTATCGACACACTGGGTGAAGAAATTCGGAACAATAAAAATGTAAACAAAAGCTGAAAATCGATAAAAACCCTAAGTCGAAATGAACGTAATATCCTACTAGCCCGTTTGAAAAATATTATACAGTATTTTCCAGAATTTTTACTTCAGAAAATTTGAAATTTAATTTATATATTATATATCTATACTTTAATTTTCTACTATATTCTTCCAAGGAAGTGAAATAATATGCGAAAATTCTTTCGACCGTGTCGGGTTTTATAGACAGTACAAACGTATAAAGACTTCTAAAATGAGGAAATGCGACTTCGTCTCCAACCGGAATTTTTAAAAAATGATATAAATGTAAGTTCTAAATGTATAATTTCCGATATTATTGACTTTTCTTTAGGCTGGTTAAAATTTTTTGTATCGTCTTCAATTACTTTCGACAATTCCACCAAAACCACTCGGATCGTTTTCGAAACACGGTCTACGTGGAAGCTTGTCCTTCTTTCCATTAATTGGCAAAAAAAAGTTTCCCATGGAATTTTTATGCTAAATTTTAAATTAAAAACTAAAAACGTACTCGCCATCTTTATAAGATATCAAATAAGAGAACCTTTTCATTTCGGTGATAATCTTTGCTTCTGTTATCCACCTAATCAAAGAAAAATATCTTTTAATGTACTTTAAAAACGATCTTTATTATTTTCAGAGGAACTGTCAAAAACCATTAAAGATTACATAAAAATTTTTCCAGTGGCATCAAATTCAGAATTATACGACATTTAGCATTTAGCATTTTTAATGAAAAGTCATTTGGATGTCGAAATTTCGCTTTCTTTCCTTTCCACTTGTCAAAATATATAAAGGTTACCTTACCCATATCGGAGAGCTGTCAATACTAAATTATTACACATCGACAGACTATCTAGTGCTTTTTTATATTATATTATTATGCATTTTTAGATTGGAGAGCCTTCTCCGTCTACTGACGAAAATAATTTTGTCCGTATGGTTGGCGAATTGGCTGGTTTAATAAATAACTACTGTATATCGAATTCGTTTCGTATCTAACAGCGAGCGCATATCGACTAATTCTTTCGGCTATGTTTTACCGATAAATGTCGGGTTCTTTCTCAAATCAAACGTCACACAACGTTGCAATTCTACGTGGTTCTTGATTAAGTCAGATATGTGCCGGTTAATTTTTCGGATGTCTAACAGATCCGGTTACTACATGGCGGCCGCTGAAAACTTGAAAGAAAATCGATACGTTCGAAACTGTATGTGGCGCACCAATTATATTAGGATCTATATTTATTTCAAAGGCTTTAGATATACTGTATTTTACCAGCGTGTTTTTATGTCACCAGTGTGTTCGTGTGTCTGATATTAATCGATCGGCGAAATACTTCCAGTAGGGCCTCGGCTAGGGTGCTTGGCGCCCTTATGAAAGAATTTATATGGCGCCCCAGAATTTTTGTTATTCTTTGTTACGGTAGACATTCATTTTAATTAATGTTAGGATTAATTAATTATTTGTAACTCTAAATAAAAATTGGTGTAATTTAAATAACCAAAACAGAAATATTTAAGTGCATTTATTATTATTATAATTCTTCTTCTTTCCGCGCTTTCGGTATTATTAAACCTCCAATAAATTCTTTGATATTTAAGTTTTACATACTTCTATTGAAATCATTGCTAAATTTGCTAGTCGTTTTTCGCTATAGTTGATCTTAGATAATTTTTAATTTAATAAGTTTTAATCTGGAAAATGATCGTTCTCTACTAGCGACACTTACGGAAATAGTAAAATTCTTAAATTCATTGTAAGATTTGGGAAGATTAAATTATTTGTAAAAATAAACTGCAAAGTATTAAAAGGATTTTTCAGTTGTTCTAATTCAAACTTAAAAAGGTTTTTAAAGGCAAATATTTTGTCATACAGATCATTTCCATTTATATTTTTGTTGTCTTCGTCGGTTAAAATTATTCCAGTTCTGGCAACTTTTTCCAAGATCGTCTATGTTTAATGAATTCAAATTGTATAGAAATTCTAAGTGATTATTACGAACTTTAAAAATTTTTATATTTAAGAAGATATTTACCAGAAACAATAATACATATAAAAAAGCTGATTCGCACAAAAAAGCACAGAGCACCACTGATGTGATTCGCCACGTTTACAAACAATATTCCTCGGCTTTTCGAAAGAACCGCGTAAAGAAAATTAAAAAGTTCTCCTTTTGGTCCGAGGTGCCCCTATTATTGGCGCTTTTGGCATAGGCTGCTTAGGGCCTTCCGCCGGTCCTAATATCCAGGATAAAACATGGCAGAGAATTCAAATTTAGGGGATTATTAGATAATCTATAGTAGATAATTTAAACTACCGACTTAACAAGAAAAGAAATTTAAAATGAAAAAAAATCGATAGAAGTAGCCACATGGAATTATTTTTTCTCCACCTCCCCATCGATCAAAACGAATTCGCAAAAAAATATTTTATGACGACAAAGTGGAAAGAAAATTAAATCAGAATATAATTTTAAAAAATTACTGGCGCAAATGACTTGAAAAATTTATGCGACGTATTTGTAAAATTGACAATAAAAGTTGTTATATTCCTGATAATATATAAACCGATAAATTGACACAATATTGTTTTTCGAATTGATATACGCCCCAGAGTACAGGCGCAGTATTAAAATTGAAGATAACGACTGAATTTGGAGTCATTAAAACAACAACAAACTACATGAATGCAGCGGCTGGAAGACTATTGAAGTGGTGTTTTTTAGTCGGACACTGAGACGAGTTGAATCTCGAATCGAAAGATAATAATCAAGTAACTTAAATCTATTATGAAATAATAAGCGTGTTATTTATGAAACGAGACTGAATTTTTTAACCGTGTAAACCTCGGAAAAGACTTTTTCCCTAGATAAGTTTATTATTCGCAGTTTGAAAAACAAACTGCATCGGGAGAAGAATTTCTTTGGTAATGATGTGTACTTTACTTCCGTTTCTTTACAAAAATTCACCTTAATAGTCCGACTGTGCCTCTTTGTGTGATGGATGCTGAATGTCGTTCTGTAGGATGTAACTCTCCTAATTCGAGTGTACTCTCCAGTTGACAATGCGTTTAATAGTTCTCTCCGAGACATTTCTGGCGTCTTCTCGTCTCTGTTTATGGAACATTGGAATAATGCAGATACTCTCCAGTTTGAATGTAATTTTAAAACTTTATTGTATCCTATTTCATTCTTGATACGAATTTCCTTCATATTGTCATGGTACTATGCGTAGAATTTTCAGAAACAATTAGAGTTGGTAATAACTGCCAACTGAGCTCCGTCTTTGTTTGTGTCAAATTTTATTTTTAACTACTAAGTCAATTTTATATCTATGTTCACAAAATAATTTTCTCTGTTTTGAATTCTTCTCTAGTCAAATTAATAATGAATTTTTTTTATTCCTTTCCGTATAAGTAAACAACTCTTTTCTATATATAATACTCATTGATGTAGCAAGATTAGTTCTTTTAAAAGTTGTTTACTTAACCTTAATGCGTAGCATAATTTAATGGGATTCAGTACTTACTTTTTTATATCAATCGAGCGGAATTATTATGTTCTTAAAATAGCATTATATTTACTTTTAAAGCTTTTAAAATCGCTTATTGCTTTCAGTTTGTCTGGCTGCCTGTCTGTTCAGAAAATATCTACGAATCATTTAAGTCAAGGTCCCACTAACCGAGGGTAGAAGATAGATTGAACCAATAAACTGGTTGTTTATTGGTTCAATCCATTCTTGGAACAAAATGGCGTCCGATGGTAGTTGTGATCGGTTGGAATAATAATTTTGACTTATTCTTTATTTTGAAAGGATACCGACGAAATTTTGTAAAGTACGTCCTAGAATATATTTTAAATCGCATCGAGTATTCCAGTTCATCCACTTAAAGAAAAAATTAGCCAATAAATTTCAGCTAAGTTTCGTATATAAAGTAGATGACGTCAAAATATAAACATCGTCTGGAAACATTAAGGTTACTAAGTAAAAGAGCGTTTAATCATATTAATCAGATTTTAAATAATAAAGATCCAATGGACATAATGACGAAGCGTGTACGACGTTATAGATTACGTGTACATTATTGTTCCAAAGATATTAAAACATGCTAGCTTTTAATAAATCACGAACTAGTCTCACGCAATAGAGAGAATAACCACGACTTCTTCAGATGACCTTTCGAACGTTAGATCTACGTTTAACTGGAAAGACGAGTTTTTCTAGACTTAGGCCCAGGGTCACGGTGTTAAATGGGCTAGTGTTTAGAGAAACATCTATGAGAAGGTGTTTTATATTCGTTTACGATTATGTGGCGTGTAGGGGAAGTTAAAATTATCACGAAATATCTACTATCTATACGATAGTAACTGGTTTCCTTTCGTTTTATTCGACCGAATCGACAGTAAAGTGTACTCTCAATAATTTAGCTACAGTAAATTCGTGACTTGTGCCTGTTTTGTCTTTAACATTCATTTAATCCTAAAAGAGTCAGTTGGCGTTAAGACACTACCAGCGACCAGTCAAACGTAATTTTGATGCGCTCTAGTAACTCTTCTCTAACCCAATAAAGTATCATCAAAGGGAATATAATTTTGTATTTGGCTGGAAAAACTATGTTCTGACAACAGAAGGTAAAAGCGTACAGAATTAAGTAATCCCATTCTTGTCATATAACAACATTATTATTTGAAGCAAATTGAATGAAAATAGTTACAGAGCTTGGATACACGACTTTTAGTTTAATCAACGGATAAACAAAACGTCTGAGTCTATATTTATAGGATTTATTTATATAACCTAGAAAAGCCTGGAAATACTTGGTCAGACACGACGAAATTCTTCCTCATTCAATAGCGCTGAATAATTTTACAGACTGCTAAAGAAGAGAGCATCGTCCCTGCACCATTTTATGAATAAATACGCATCGAAGATTTTTTTCATTCGAAACTTCATTTATTAAAGTCGCCGACCAGATTTGTCGTCGAAAAGAAATTCTTATTCATTTTAAGTGCGCAGATGAGAAGTATTGAATGTAATCCCGGTAAAGCGACTCTCGAAACAGAAACGTCAGCAAAATACATTTTAATTTACACGAATTGGTCAACACGGCTGCACATTTTCTTTCATAAATGGATTTTCTTACATTTAATTAAAAGCTTTGTTTGAAGTTGATAAATGACAACTTTCTGTTTCATATTTAAATAAAATCTCTATATAATATCATCCTATTAATAATTAAAAATTTGGGGGAAATTCTATAATTACGAAGTTCTTAAACGGTCTTTTTGGAATTTGGAGTTAACCAGTAGTAATTAATTTCGTATATTTATTTATCCATTCGTTAGTTAATATTATTTTATCGATGTGTTATAAAACGGTAAAAGATATTTCGAGAAAACTGTATTTGCCACCGGTTATAACTATCACTAGAATCGAGACTATTGATTTTCTTAGGCTACGATATAGAATTTCATTCATTTATTTAGTTGTCTAGAATAAAAATAAAACAAGTTTTTTATATAGGCTAATTGATCTATTGTAAGTCTGTTATTATCAGAAAAATATTTATACCTCCATAATTTCCGTTACTGTTCAATTCTTGGGAAGTTTTCCAGGATGCAGTAATTTCTGACGTCAGAATAAATCCTACCAATGTTTTTTTTAATAAACGAAAAATATGTTTCTCCTCTCGATACGGTTTACGATCGGTACCATTAATCGCTGGACAAAAAAGCGCATTTCACAATTATATATCTTCATAAAATTTTGAAGTATTTTACTTGGCATTTCCCATTTTTGCACAGAGTACAGTACTTGTAAGACGATATCACCGAGTCGTTTATTCCCTACCTGACACTTAATTTAAATGTAAATTATCGTAAGACAATATTAATTTTCGAAGTAATCTTCGTCCGCTAACGGACTATCACATATTATTATTATTATTCATATATATTAAATATAACCCGAGTTATCGTCTTACCTATTTCGAAAGTTTTTATATTACGACTGACACTTTCTTTTAATTAATCCCCCTTTCTATATTTATTAGTCATTCATTTTAAGAAATTCGAAGAAAAGTTCGCTCCAAACTAAATTCGATACTATGTTAACGTGTTTATTGGTGGAATCGCATGGAGTCCGTCTGCCTATGGACTCGGTTCGCGATGTCTACATAATACGATTAAAACTGAAAGCTTCGAGATAAGATTTAGCATTAATTTAATATTAACTGGGTTATCGGGAAGTTTTACATTTTTACTAGTTATTCGACGGCCATCCGAAACTCGTTACATCAGATTTAAAATAACAGCCTACTAAACCAGACCATGTATTTTAAATATAAAATAGTCGAGGGCATTATTGGTTTCGGAATTAATGGATTAACAGTTGAAACTCGTTACATCAGATTTAAAATAACAGCCTACTAAACCATTTTAAATATAAAATAGTCGAGGGCATTATTGGTTTCGGAATTAATGGATTAACAGTTGCACTGTTGTTCTAGTCTATTTACAAATCTACTTACCAGAACCGATCTAGAATAAATGAAATGATTTTTCTAATCATTTCTTTTATAAAAAAAATGATTAACCGGAAACGTAGGCTAGGCAGTTTACATAATTTTCGGTTAATTTTGTCATGTTTTACCAAAGAATTATGAGAATACGGCGTAAGTCTATACGTTCTGACAAGAAATTATTTTTGGAGAATATCCAGATTCTGTCAGTTTTAAATGCAATAATAAGATTTCAAAACTGTTGTATATGAATGATGAGAAAGAAACCGCGGTTGTATCGGGTTTCAGCTCTCTTCAATTTATTAAATTGCTTGTCTCCGAGATAAGCTTACGTCATTAAGAGTTGGCCGGGCTCTTAGGAAAAGAATATCGACCCATCGATGCTGCCTTATCAGATAAGATTAAGAGTCAGCTTAAATCACTGAAAATTAAAAAGAGATCTCATCTTTCAATATAATTACGATAAATCGCCGACGAAATCTCTAACATTCAAAATCGGTTGGTAAAACAAAATTGGCCTGTTAGACACTCTTCTTCTGGGTCACTTTCTCCAATAATTATTTCCATACCGAAAAGTCGCTCGGCCCAAATAATTATTAGCCAGACAGGAGTTATTAAAACCCAGAAAGTAAAGAATTCTGTAATATTAAATAAAATTCTTTCCAACGAAATCGAATAAATAACGTTGATGAAAAAGAGATAGTTGAGTAAAATGAGACGGCGAAAACGAAACAACCTTCCGAAATTTATCGCAATTTGGTAGATAACTAAATGTTTAAATTAAATGCCGTCAGAAAACTTCTGAGTGTAATATTGACCATAATACGTACTACTACAACTACTACTACCATCACCGAGTGTAACATAATAAAATAGGAATAAAATTACCGAGATATCGATCGGACTGTCACAGTTTTTCTCTTCTCTCCTCTACCACCCAGAGAATATAAGCGATAATAAATGCCAAGTAATAAAGAGGAATATAATAAAAACAATAGCAAACGTGTTAAGTTTATCGTTTCGGTAGCCGAGTTTTAAATTTTGAAAATACCAATTGGCATCTCGATAAATTTATGAGAATCGATTTAGTGTCAGATACCGGCATTAAGTTAATTGATATCGACTGTATATTAATCATTGGAGAGAATAACCGCTTTACTCTCGGCATACAAAATTCGCCCTAACAAAGACATTGGCCAACTATATAAAGCCCGCAAAAATTTAATTCTGGCTTGGGATAGGTCCGAATAAATCCTATCATCAAATTCCTAAGACAAGAATTAATTAATCGATTTTTAAAATTCACCAGTTGTTGGAATTTTACCTTCCGAACTCGTCTAAAGGCAGACATCTGGCCTAAACACTTTCCTTTAATCCTTTATACAGTATATATTATGGTTTTCTTCTGAATATTCTATAGAAATTTCTCCGAAAAATAAATCTTTATGGAATCGGCCAATTCTTGGCTCTCCAGAAACTATATTAGTTTTTATTTAGCAAAATAATTTTATTTCACGAAAATTAAGATAAATCATTATTTTATTCGCATACATGTAATAGTTTTCTGTTTATCAGACTATATAACTACGCTTAATAAATAAACAGTTTATACGGTGGTCGAATTGTTATTTTTAAATTTAATAAGAGTTTTCTAATAAAAATGAGCGGCCGATGGTCGAATAAATAAAAAAATTCCAATGGTAATTTGAAACTTTCAGTCCTACCGATTACATCAATACATTCAAAATCCCGTGAATACACGTGATTTTGAATATAAAATTTATAACTAAATCGTTACTAGGACATCCTAACATAATTGTACTTTAAGTCTGCTACGCATAAATTGAGTTGTAACGAATTATAAAGTATTGGGCGTGTTATATTACTATTTAATTCTGGTAAATAGCATTTGGATCCACCTTAATTAGTGATCTCTTCGATGACCGCCGAAGCTGGTGGTACGGGACTATCTTAATTAAATAAATTTATTTCGGTAACATTTTTCGATTGGGAAGACATTTGGATGGGTTGGTTTGACCAGATTCCCATTAAGCAATTTTGATTTCGATCCAGATAAAATTTTGTGTGTTGGGCGGGTTAAAACAGCGCTGCCAGTTGATACGGACCAGAAAGTCGAAGACCAAGTATGTAATTTGAATTAATACCGACTAGATATTTGACGATCGACTCGACTCGATGATGGCCGGAACCGCGTAAAAGAGAGGAAATGAAACCAGACGATGGGTTTTGGATTGACCTATCATTAGTAAACACAAATCTAAAGTTTCACTCATTGTCTGACGGATGATGGGGGATCATCAGCGGCATCTGCTCTGTCGAGTCGATAGAATAATGAAAATTTCGATACAAGACCCAATTGCAATAAATGTTCTCTTTGCCATCTAATGACGACCGTAAATGAAGGCAGGATTTCTTTGATAATTACCCATCCATACCATCGAGAGTCGGAAGAAATTTTGCTTGAAAATGAATCGGAGAAGATGAAAGAAGTTTTTCTTTTAACAAAAAGCATTTTTTTTTTTTTTGACATGAAATGAAGTAATTTCGTAAATTCGGAAAACAGTCAAATAAATCAAATATAGTCTTTCTTAGCCATAAATAACTGCGGAACTAGTTTTGGGTATCGCTATCATTATCTATTTCTATTCTGCCCGTGACTTGTAAATTTTTTCGACAGTCGAATTTCTCCATAAAACTATTTTAATTGGTAGACTTTTCGCGCTAAATCAATTATTTTAACCAAAGTGAACTTAGAAATATGTACCGATAATTCCCAGTTTTAAATTAAACTAGATATTCCCTGGGAAAAACCAGATGCCGGTCGATTATCCATCGTAGCATTTATATTCCGTTCCCATGGATTTTTTTTATATATTCCCGACACGGCTCGACACGCATTATGTCTAAACATGCCGCCTCTTTATAATGTAGAAAAAGCCACCGAGGCTGCGTATTAAATAGATTTAACTCTCTACATAAAACAGATTATGGTACTTTTTTATTTTCCTATAGAATGGTATGGAAAGGTATATTTTCTAATGCGTAAATATATCTTATCTAAACACAAATATATAAGAAAAATAAGCCAGTACAATACTAAGAAATTACCATAATTGCTACAATTTACCAGTGGCTAATTGAGCATTTGGGTCATCCGACTGTTTAACTCTCTGAAATTGTCGACCAAATAGACGATTCTAAAATATATCGAATATTTTTATTTCTAATAATTGTGCTTGATCTATTACTTGTTTAAGATTAGATATCGTCTATTTTATATAGGAAACGATTTCTCCCAAAAGAGACTTCAAATAACATTTTCAAAGCTACTAAATACGCTGTTTCTTTTTATTTGAGTTGGGCTAAAATTTTAGAGAATATTAAGTAACGTAAGAAGCATTTATCTGCCAAATTTCATCGAAATCGGTTAAATCATACCACCTGTGGAGATGTGGCGAAAGAGGAGGAGAGAAGCACGAAAAATAGTTTTTTGCTAATTTCAAATTACTCTTGTTCTTTTATTAATTGAGCAGGAAACTTCAAATTTATCGCTGTATAAGCGTCGAATAAAATAAATATTTAAATCTAAAAAGAAAGTTACAACCATTCGAGTTTCGACCAAAATGATTCAATTACGACTGTATCTGATGAAAGAGTGGCTAATGTGGCTCTATTTTTCTTATTTATTTAAATTAATTAATCATTTTTAGCAAATTACGTGTTTCGTCGTTTCTGAAAAAGTTTATCGTGGATATTTAAAATTTCAAATTTTCACGCTGGTGAAAAATAAAAGAATAGAAAATTTTGATGGATAGTACAAAAGCAAAATGTGAAAAATAGAATGCATTTCTTAACTCGTACAATATCAATATATCTTAAAGAAATACTTTTTTAAAATTATATAAAAATTTTTTATTTTTATAAATAAAAAATTAATATTATATACAGTATATTATTTTTCCGATTTGTATACTGTATATATATGATTTTCCTTCGAAATAATTACAAATTATATGTGCATCGAAAGTAAATACTGTACAGAAAATATCTGAAGCAGCACGTTTGAATATCAATAAATCACAGAAATGAATGACGAAAAAATAATAATAATATCACGAACAATGGGAAAATGAATAGTATGTATAGAAAGGCAGAATTGATATGAATATTTGCCAGTTGATATGGAGATCCCTTTCAAAGAAAAGCGGACGTTCCACAAGTGAATATTATGTCACGTATAAGAAACGTGACGAGAGATTATGCTGTAACCTTATACTGTAGCACGTTATTAGTTCGATCGAAACTCGGTCAACTCTACCAAACTTGCCAACTATTGGAACCCATCGGAAATATACAATACAGTACAGTACAGTTTATTTTTTCCTTTCGCTAAATAAAAACCATTTAGCAACGACACTTGGTATTTAAAGAAGAACACTTGGATTTTCAATCAATACCGTCAACTTTCTTCTATATAAAAAAAACAATATTTCGGTTTGTTTCCGAAATAATACGAAGAGTTTATATATAAATCGGAAATCTCCAATCATCTACATATTTTGAATATAATAATGAATAACAAATTATAACTTTATTAGCCAAAATCTGCTACAAATTAGCGGAAGGTTTTTGAAAAACACATTTATGGAACTTACTAAAAAAACAAAAGTGGAGAGCTGATATTTATTGTATGGAAACCTATGACCATAGGGTTAGTATAATATATCTACAATTTCGTACAGTAATAAAATAATAACTATCAGCTATCTTACTACGAATTTTGGGTCGAAGAATAGTTTAGTATCTGTTGTGTGGTTAACTTTTTCATAATTGTACAATTTGTAACCATCACGGCTAAACTACCATCCGTCAGAGGATTTCGTTGGATCCGTGCGTAAATTCAGAATTTTTATTTTTTTAACCTAAAATTTGAAACTTGGCCAATTGAAAAACTTGCTGTATATAGCAATTACATCATCAAAATCTTATCTTCTTAATTATTTATATTAATAAGTAATTTTGATGATAAGTAAATGTTTTTTTAGTAAAGCTAACAAATTAATATAACCTAATTAGATAAAAATACCGTGCGTAAGAAATTACATTTCTTATACAGGGTATTTTTATCGGTTAATAAATGTTTTCCCAGTGAATGGAAAAATAAGTTTAATTTGACATTTAAAAAATGTTTTCTCTATGACTGTTTAAACCATCATCTAAGCTCTTAATAAGGTTAATTTCTGATATATCAAATATAGAAAATATAAACACGGTAATAATTTTTTATTTACAACTTCAATATTATTTGTCGTCGATATTTTAAATCGGATGGATGGTTTTCATTTTTCCAGAAAAAGAACTGTAGAAAATAACACGGAGCTACGCTTTCTCTCAGTTTATATTAGTTAGAAGTATGTGAGACAATTTTCTACAGTTGTGACGATTGTCTCCGGCTACATTTCCTTCCCGATCGAGAGCTGTTGTGTTGGGTGTTATCGAAGAAATCTCCACTCTCCTCCTCCTCCGCCGCGCCATCAGTCTAAGGTCAATGTCGAGAGTTAAGGGATGCTAGTATACTGTTACCAGTTGAAATATTTCCTTTCCTTCCCGTCTTCTTCACTTATTTTTATTGATGATCCGTGATGTATATCATTGACAGAGATACACGGGTTTAACCGAAAACTGGCACTCGTTAAGCGGCTGATAGCGTGTTTCTCCAGATATTCTTTCGTCTTTTATTTTTTGACCGTCTTCAATTCTTTCGTTACGACTTTGTCACTCGGCCAAGAACCAACATTTGCTAAGAATATCTATTAAATAACGAATAAATTAATAAATTTAGGTAAATTCTTACGGAATGGAAACGTGTCACTTCTCTCAGTACCGTGCACTCGGGTTTCCTCTCTAAATACCCGGAATGAACCATACATTCTTCATTACGGATGGCTTAGGTTAGACTTTGAAATATTAATTGCCAGTATTATTATAAAAGGGTCGATAAATAATTTTTGAATATAATTATTTATAAATAGCTAATCTTTCATTGATTTTCTAGGATATATCGATGTCATTTTCATAATTTCACCTTAGCCAAAACTAAATAAATAATGATCAAGTTTAAGAATTAAATACTTTTTCATTATACTCTCGAATTTAAACCAAAATAAACTATCAAATTATATTTTTAAATAAACTCACCACGTATTATTCGGGCATTTGTATCGGTTTCATTTTATAAAATATCGACACCACGGATAATAAAATAGAACAAACCCAGTTATATTTTCCATATTGAATAAATGATAGGCGAGCAGAGAGAACCTCGACATTTTAAGCACGTAGAGAGATGAAGAGATAGAAGGATCAAAGATAAAATCTGCAGATGTACTCTAGATTATGGACAAGATGATGTATCACCGCTTCGCATCCTCACCATCTTTTCTTCTAATTGAAACTAGGAGATATAATCTCAGTTTGGAAAACAAGAAAGGTCTATTAGTAAATTATGGAAAATTAAATTTTTTTAACGCTTTGGAATTTATCCAACAATAAGAAATTTGAATTTAACAACCAAAAAATATTTTCGGACATCCATAACCAAAGTAATGTTATCAATTACAGATATTTCATTCAGATTTTGGTCGTTCTCTTTCGAATTCTGTAAGAACTTTTTCTTTTATTTTTCCTTTTTTAGGATAAAACATTTTTGGTAAATTTTTGGAAGTCAATAATTATGATGAAATAATCGATACCAACTATTTTTACACAACAATCTTGTAGAATCAACTTTCCAATAAACAAAGCTTATTCTTTCGTGTTCATTTACTTCGTTAATGATGTTACGCATGGTTGCAGAGTCGGATGGCAAATGATCCGACTCCGATTCCACCTTTAAAAAAAAATCCGACTCTACTCCCTAAAAATTTATAAGGTCCTACTCCGACTCCACCCAAAAACCTCCGACTCTCGGACTCCCGACTCCGACTCTGCAACCCCGATGTTACGGGTTATACTAATGCATTTCGATGGTCAAAATTATTTCAGTTAATTACTAAAAATTATATTAACTTTGAAATGTGTTGGTCTAATCCGAAAATTGTTAATAAAGTAAATTGAACACGAAAGAAATTTAACCCCGTAGTTTATTGGAAAGATGATTCTACACCGCAGTTATGCAACTATTTGTTGGTGTCGATTATTAAGCTAAATATATATATAGCTTAATAATATTTTAAATATTTTTATAATTTTTGGGTTTTGTTTATTTATTTTATCATTTTACTGGTTATAATGATACTTTAAAATAACTGAATAAAAATAAGATCCTAAAATATAAACATGGATGCGGATCAAGCGTAACCGACCAGTCGGAATAAATAGAGTAAAAGAATGAATAACTGAATAGCCAATTTAAATTTACATAAATTTCACTATATAAGCGAAAGGTTTGAACAATTGGCATTACTTGGACGCCGTATCACTTATTTAGTGCCGTAAACGTTGACCGTCTGCCACAAAACACCTCTTCTAACTGGCGCGCAGGCATTCATCAGCCAGAACCTAGAGACAAATTATAAACTGATCGATATTTCTACTCCAAATGAATTAACGACCAATCCATACCTAGTCTTCTCATTTGTCGCGCGAGCAATAATAAGCGGCCATCTTTATTCAACTGTAATAGCAGAATCGATAAAATATTGATATCCTGGTCGACTAATTTCTAGTTACGTTGTTTATTCAAAGTCAACGTTAGTTATTAATTTTCCACGTTAAAATAAATAGTTAAAATTTTCTGTTTCTATGTTGTAAGCATTTATAAAATTAAACTGGTCTATTTAATATATTTCGCTTGGTAGAAATATAGTAGATCGACCAAATAAATATTTGTATCCACCATAAAATACAGATTAACCGCTCGATTCCTCGTCTGTAAGTTTCTCGTTTAAAGCTAAAAGAGATATAGTGTTTAGAATGAAGTTACGAGAGGAACAACTGAATCAACAGGGATATATTATTGCCCATACCTTTTATGGACTCCTATCCACCCAAACTCTTATTTTTGTTTTTAAAAGAAAAGTGGCGTATAGTTTCTAAGGGAATTTCCTACTGATTTCAAAATTATGTTTGGAGTTAATAATAGGCTGACAGAGAGTTACAGCCAACACAGCGTCCATATTGTATTAAACTGCCGGCGTTGATATAGCAATTATAGCCTAACAGCCTTTTTTACCCAAACTTATTCCCCATTTAGGTTACCCAGTTTTAGATTGTTTAAGGGAAGACGTGGTCGTTACGGTTTTAATCTTCCTGTATCGAATCCATTAAACTTGGCCACAATATAAAGGTAAGCCGCGTCATTCTTAAGCTTACCTAAATAATTGTATCGCCGTGCAACATTTCCAGTCGGAAAGACGTATTTCCCGGTTAGAATCGCTTTTAATGCGAAAACGTATTATATATTCGAATAGTACCGGGTAGGTACGAGTATCACGGGACCATAGCGTCCGACTCCCGGTTAGCATTTCGGAAGATTTCGTTAGTCCGGTGGAATCTGGCCATGACTCAACATTGGTATCCAGTTCTGCCTATTTTCAACTGGGTACAGTTTTCAAATACCATTTTATTCAAAATACCGCTTCTGCCAAAATATCTAAAAAAACCATGGGTAACGAGATCTACTCTCCGATATTATAGACGATGAAAATGCTACCACCCTTAGAAGTGGAGCGTATTAAAGGTTATCAAAAATGTGAAATAAATATTCTCTTTAAGATTTCTTCATACCCGATTCTTTTACTCATCTATCAACTAGGGGAAAGGGTTAAAAATACCGGACTATATGTAATAAGACATATCGATTGCTGGTAAATTTTAAGCATAAAATATTATAAACGTACTCGTACATACAAAAACTTATAATTTTAATATTTCGAATATCGAAGTGGATAATGTTAGTTAATTTTTGCATAGAAGATCAAAGCTTAATAATTTACAGGATTATCTAAGTCTATAATATATAAAAATGACACTGTTTTGTATTTATACTGACAAATACTTCAGCAGCCGATAGGGTTAGGTATTTTAGAAGCGTTTTCTTACTAAGTATGAATAAATTGTGCGCCACATTTTTTTTTCTTTTTGCAATGTAGAGAGGTAGACCCTAAGGAGTTAGCCAGCTTTTGTTTTACTCATTCATTAGTTCTTTTCTTTTTATAATTTAAAAAGAAAAAGAGAAACCAGAAAATACTGCAGATAATTTATCGCGATTTTTTATGGAATACGTTGGGAAAAAACTCTGGTGGAAAAAAATCGAAGCAGAAATAATCTGTTACTTTCCGGAAAAATTATTCTTTTGGCCTTGGTAAAAAAAGTATTTTAGTTTTTGTTTTATTTTAAACGAAAGCAGATTTCGAAAAAAATCAAATCTGCCAAGTTCCGCTAGATTTATCTTGTACCGTTATGAATAAGTTTTTAAAATCTTATAGATAATTTGTTTACCAGATAGGTCAAATTACAACCAGTAACTAATTAATGGAAAAAAGAAATTATGTTATTTAACGTGCAAATTAATTTTTTAGGTATTTTGTGCCTTGGCCTGGCTAGAATTTTTAATTATCTCAAAAAATTGCTCGGCTACTTAATAAATTTCAACTTTTTAAATGGTAATTAAAACAAACATTTTTTCTTTATTTCACCAAATAATCTACTATCCGACAATTTTTATACTCGGCTGGAAAATTTATACACAGTATTATAAAAAAAGAAAACGGACGATAGGTTACTTTTATATAATTTTAGATCATTTATTGGCCAAAGAATTATTATTATTATGTTTCGAAAATACTAAATACGGATTTATTTATCACTAAAATTCTATCGGATGGTCTCTAAAAAATAAATTTATAATTAAATGTTTTATTATTAATTTTTCATTAAAACGGTATTGTTTACGAGACAAGTAATTAAATTAGCCAGAAAGTTCCGTATAAATTAAAGTCGGGCATGAATTAAATAATGTTTAATATGTTCAGTACGGTATACGATGGGAAGAGCGGGTTAAAATATTCCTAAGAAAGATCCTAAATGTTTCTTGAACATTAGCTAAGCTAACACTGGCCAAAATATTTTAAATTTAACCGTAATTTATTTTTTCGTTAGTGCTCGATATGTATAAAAAAGAGAATCGAAGTCAAAAATCGGTGACCATTACTCCGGATTTAAGATAAAATACAGTACTGTATTTCAATCTATCTGTGAAAAATGACGGAAACCCAGGCCACCGACCACAGATATTGTATCTTAAAATCTAAAAATATTAAGAAAACCGGCTCCAGTTGGGCAGATTAAGGTAGGAAACTTTCTATATATAGACCGACCAACGAATTTTCGAAAGAAAAAACCGATTCGATAACTAAGATGGAAACAAATTCATGGACTGATATCTCAATTTAAAGTCAGTTGTTTATTTTCTACGTTTGATGGTTTATATCCAAAATAATCGTTAAATTATATCGCTTCCATCAAATATTTCGTAGCTTTAAACTAAATTTCGTGATTTTATGTTGTTGGCCGATTTGCCGATCTATACAAACAGAGTAGTACTTTGACAATAACAGGCAGCAGTGGGAAATCGATCAATTTCTGTAGCCATATTTGACAAAATGAACAATTAACCAAACAAATAGTTCCTGGCTATTATTAAATAAATGAATTATTTAGCGATAACAAAATTAAAACAGATCTAAAATTTAAAATCGGTGTCGATTTATTCGTTTTTGGATGGACCAGACCAATGCGTATTTTATTTATTTATTTATTTATTTAGACTCAATACTCAAAGCGTACAAATAGTACAACAAGAGTACAAATAGTATATCAAACAACCATAGATACAAAGCAAATCATACACTGAGCAAAACAAAAGTAAATAATACAACAGTAAAATCATACAAAACTCACAAAAGATAAATAATTCGACATATCATAATTATTAAAATTAATTGCAGCACGTATAAAAAAGTGTTCTTATATTTATTTGTACGAAACTTGGTAATATATAAAAGAGTTATACATACCATTATATATAAGTACTATTTCTGAATTTAAAAATTGGGAATATGATGAAAATTATCAATAAAATATTTGCTAACTGTTTTAAATTTTAAGGGATAAGATTTTTTTATAAAGCGGTTAATTATCCCTATTAAATTTTTTGTAGTACATAGTCGAATGGAATATCAAATTGAATAATATTTTTAACTTTGATACATTAAATAACAAATTTGGATTTATATTCCTTGCAAGAATTTTTGGTTCTAATAAAAGTTTAAAATTTTTTGGCAACTTTATTAATTGAACACCGACAGCTTGAAGAAATAGCCTATCCAATCGAAAGAGGGTCCAAACTTGTATCCCATTCGTAACTCGGGATGCGTGTATTAATTGATAAATTTTTCTGTAAGATCAATTATCCAATGTATGTTTTTAGCGATTATGTAAAATGCCGTTTTAAGAATTAATTTATTATCGAATACTACTTCGAGATTATCGTGTTCATTACAGAATTCGAATAGAAACTTAAATAACTAATTATTAAATACAATAAGTTTTCTGAAGAAATTGCTGTCGGTCGGATGGCCGCCTGATAAAGCATTCGCGTACCATCTTGGAGGATCCGAGTCCCTTACCTTTTCGGGAGTGGTAGGATCCGGCACGTTGAACATATCCTTAATCTTCCGGTTGACTCACCACGGGAGTTGACCAGCCTATTATGGTTCTAGCCATTGCAGCCATCGGATAAAGTATATTCTATGTTCGATATGGCGACTTAATTAATCAACTCTATCTTGGGTAACACACTTCTGTTTTTTCGGGAATGGCTGAAGCCCGGCTTGTTTTTTGTCAACAGATGACGCCACATTCCTTTCTAGAAGAATACTACGTGGCAGGGCGAAACAAGGCCTTCCACAGGGTGCCCACCCCTGTGGAGGGGTCAGTTGGATGTTGGAGGACGGATTGCATGCCAGGCGCTGACTCCATGATAAATATTTTCAAGGAGTGGGATCGAGACTCGAACCTGGGTCCTCCAGAATGAAAAGCCGAAGCGTTTCCCCTCGGCCAATCCGGTCGACTAAGCCCGGCTTGTTGAACCTGACCACCTGTCCAGTTGTCTGTTGTCCTCACAACGTGTGGGGACGCCGTGGTGGGATGGAAGTGCCCCGATGCCTAATACTCACCCAGTATATGGAATCGGGGCACTTCCACCCCACACGTAAAGCGGCGTAGAAACCATTCAGAAAAATTTCAATAAATTGAAGAATACTTATTTTGGTCAGGATTATGGTTAAAAGAATAAGACATCAAATAAAAGTTACGATACTTAAACGGCAAATCTCAAGTCATTCTTGAAGTTCGAATAAAATTGTCAGAATTGGAATTAATAAATATAACGTATTATGTGTTGTACTCGAAGATAGAAATCTATCTAAAAATAATCAGATCAGGTGGTAATCATCTTTCCATCAGCCACATTAATTCCATATAGAGTACATTCTACCTTATTTACGCTTTTTGGCCGTCGGCCGGTTGGCCGCGTGTTAAAGCTTTGGCTTATCATCCTGGAAGATCCAGGTCCCGGACCTCCAGTTTTCAGGAAGGGTCAAGGCCCGGCCATTAACCTTCATTCTTCAATTATCATGGTGTCTGGTTGACCCCATCATGGGTGTTGGCCAGCCTGTGATGGGCTCTATAAGGTAGTCGCCACCAGATACAGAATATTCCATGAGGATATGGCAGCTTAATCTAACCTAACCTAACCTTTTTGGCCACTCCGGCTGTGGTGATATATTCACCTTTCACTGTACTTTTGCAGTTTAAGAGTATCTAAGCTAACAAATCCAGCTCCTCCTTTATTTACTAGAGTAGCTGGGAATCAGTCTTGGAAGGCTGAAACAATCCAACTGGAAAGTGCGAAAAAATATTTAGTTGAAAAACTGATCGATTTTCTGGTATGACAGTTTTTTAATAAGAGAAGAAAGATTCATCGTAGCCAAGAAAATTGTATATTTCTTTCGAATAGTTAATTCTGCCACTAAATCAAGTAATATCTCGCGGCAGGAGATCAACAGCCAGGACAAGATCGATCGGAAGATGACTAAATGAGTTAACAATTCAAAGATATGTAATAAATCGAAGCAATACGCCGCACTGATACTAATAATGCATTATTTTAACAGTGAAATAATTTAGGGGACTCTGCGCATGCGCATACTATCAGTCGATGTCAGAGATGAATGACAGTTTGACAGACATCTTCGATTCCCCGCGATTATCTGCTGATTTTGTCTGAATATCGGGTGACTGCTAGCATCATGACTGTCAAAAGTTTTTTGTTAATTTTTTCATTATTATTCGGAATCAAAAATTGAGAAAGACGGATCTGCGTATATTTCATCGATGGCATACAACTCGTAGTCATTTTTTCATCTCGAATGTTTTCATTATATTTCGTGTAGGTTATTAATTTAAATTTTGGAAGCATAGACAACGAGTAACATCGGATTTTTTTCCTTTTCCCTTAATTTTAATTTAAAATTGTTTCGATGTTTATTTTTTGTAACCTTTCCATTCCAAAATTAAATAAACGAATATAAATTAGGTTGGTCCAACTATTCGGCCGTTGTATGTTCGGATGTCTGCCAGGAAATACCGTAACAGGCGTAAATATTGTGGTAAATATTGCGCATTTACCTTCTTTGGATAAAATTCACATATGAACACATTGGGGAATCGCGCTTACTGAAAATGGTCAACATTGAGTCGTTATTATTGACCTAATAAAGGAAAATATAATCGGACATTTTTCTTGCTGTTGCTCGCATCAATACTGCCCAATTTGAACGAAATTCGTACATATTATGGGGACCATTTGGGAAATCCAGATTATTAAAAATGATAGATATTGGATCAAACTGGATGTCTGTGTGTGAAAACAAGTATTATATAGTAGGGTATTATTATTTATTATTATTTTTTAATGTTGATTTGTTTTTGAATGTCATATTATTTCAAAGAGCAAATAAAATCTTATATAGTAGTATAATTTCCTAATTTTTATATATTATCCATTTCCATATTTATTTTGGTATTTAAATATACTTTAATATTGTAGCTTATTAATCTTTCGCTGTGGTCATATTACCCGAGACATTGGGTAATGTGGCACTTCGCATATATTTTATAAAATAAATTTTTGGAATCAGTTAAACTTTTGAAAGTGTGTTTCCTGTTTTTCCATGGCATTAATAATCGTAATTAATTCTAACACATGAATTTAATTTCTATTTCAAGAGTGTCAAAACGAACTCTTTCGAAACAAAATATTGCCATATTTTTCCGACCTACAGCCTGTTTCATCCGAATTTTATTTGTGGTGATAATAATAAAAAATTTCCTGTATTATTTTTCTTATAGAAGAAAGACACACATGGGCCAACCATCGAGATCAATCAGAGACCAAGATTAGTGATGAATCTATGATGTAAATCAGAAATTCAAAATGAAACAAGATTTCGATAAAGTTTTTGATTATATGGCCATCAATGAATACCGAGTTACATATGTAAATTGGAAATAACGTATAGATAATTCCATAAACACTATACAGATTCTTTGTTCTATCATTTACACGCATTTCTTTTTCGGCATATAGATTATAATGTCTATTAATTAATGCGAATAAGGAAATATTCAGTTTAGTAAATGCATTTAAGCAATGAATTCGAGAGAAATTACTTTTGATAACAGAAGAAATCGGATCTCTTTCCTTTCTTTCTTTTCCTTCGGGTCTCTTTAACGGGCTTTCATTGATTTTAAAATCAGTATTATATCAGATTCTTTTAATTGAATCTGATATTTTTTGAAATCATTGATAAATCGGAATTACAATAGTACTTTGCTGACAAAATTTATTTTTATATATGTTATAGGGCAAGCCCGAATTCAGGAAATACTAGAATTTCTTAGTCAGAAAGACAACGTCCTAATGTTTGTCGGACGTTCTAGTTTCTTAGATCGAACTCAAAATGGTGAATATTTCTTACTCAAAGTCCGTAATTTCTAGTTTTTCCTAGTCAAAACCCGAAGTGGCAAACAATTAACAAAACAAAACAGATTGACTAGAAAAAACTAGAAATTCCGGATTTTCAGTAAGAAATGTTCACCATTTCCAGTTCTGCCTAGGAAATGTTAGAACATCCAACAAGCATTAGAACGTTCTCGTTCTGACTAGGAAATTCTAGCATTTCCCGAATTTGGGTTTATCCCGCATCATATCCGCTAAACTACTTTTCATAAAATTCGAGTGCGCTATGAATTTTAGGTTTTCTAGAGATGGAGAAGCACGCTTCTAAAATTGCTTGCATCATCTGGAATAGAATCCGCTCTCCAAACATTTCCGGATGGGTTTGGGATTGGCCAGTCGAGCCTCGTCATTCGACTCACCCACCCCGTACGACTGGTATTGACTGCCCGTGGTGTACTCTAAATGGCCACCTCTATATATATTATTGGCGAGAACCAAATCCGAATAAAATAATTCAAAACTTGATTGAGAACTTAAAAGTATTTATTGTAACTGATCAAATTTACATATCGCATGATAAATAATCATATAATCGTACGGTCTACGATAATAGGCAAGATATTTTAATATAAGTAAACCCAGTCGGCCGGATTGGTCGCGTGGAAACGCTTCGGTTTTCCACACTGGAGGACCCGGGTTCAACAAATCACGGTGTCTCACGATCTCCACGGCTCATGACGTCATTCTTTAGCATCTCCAGCAGACTTCTCGTATCATTTACTGAACTCACTCTTAGATAATATTAATACATAAATAAGATTAAAGAATAGAATAATTTTAGAAAAAATTCCGCATACAAACAGTTAATCAGTTGGATAGTCGGCTAGGATAGTCAACCGAAAGATCAAGATGGTATCCTGGCCCGGGTTCAATTCCCGGGTCTTACATTTCCAAATTTTTCAGGAGAAATACGAGCCAGACTCGTTGAATCCATTTACCACCTGACGGCTGATCTATCTAGGAATGATGCTATTTGATCTATCTAAGGATTTAAACTTAGATATTGAAAATTATTGCGATACTATTATGCTTATCAGAACATTATTTTGTTTAATGAAATTTACATATACAGTATATTTTTTGTTAGGTTAGATTAGATTAGGTCGGTTAAGCCGCCGTATCACGCGAAGAAGTATATTATTGGATCTATGGTATTTGACTATCAGAATGTGTTGAAAATCAATGCATGATGGAAATAGTATCATTCGATTACTATTCGAAAATACATAAAATCCAATGGAAATTGGTGGATTAATTGATCGTTATCAACTTTTTATATAAAGTCGAATTGTTTTATTTTTCTGAAATAATACAAATAAAATAACTCCATCAAATCTTAACGGAGTTTTGTTGACTTTTCAGGATAGAATCCATCTAAAAATATCCAATAGAAAAGAAGAAACGAATTACGATTAATAATTCCTGATGGAGATTTTTAGAGAATGAATCCAATCGGATTCTATCAGTTACAAATTGACAGGATGTCATGGGATCAGTTGGTTCGTTGAAGAATAGGGGATCAAACTGATAGATAAACTGAACCTATTAGTATGAAAACTGAACATTGGCTCCGTATTTGACTATATGTTCTCAGGAAGAAAGCTATAATTCTTCCACCCTACAATTGAAAAACTATATGAATTTTCAAAATTCTTTAAAATATAATAATAATACAGTAGTTCCATAACTTCTGACAGTTTTATGTTATTCAATCCTTAATTATTAATTCTTTTATGTTGAGAAAATTTTAAATTCGAAAAAAATTGATAAAAAGTTTTTTCATCAAATACTATGTTGTTTTGTCGAGAAATTTTAATTTTAATTATGCAATTTCTACTATTTTTAATTTCAGTTGAAACGAATTTGCATTTGAAATTGGAAATTCAATACATTTCCAAGCTTGTTTTTTCATTTGAGTTAATTTATTCTAATCATTTTAATTCCGCCATTTTTACGTTTCAAATTATGCAAAATTCATAATATAATTTTTCAACTATTTATGTCATATTATTTTATCTGATTTTATATATATCTACATATATAGATATTAAAATCAGCGATTACATGTAGAGCGATTGCATAACAAGATACATGTAAAAGTAACAAAAATTAAGTACCAATGAAATATCAATAGATACCCGATAATACAGGAAGATAAGGCAAGATGATTCAGTTTTTAGAATTTTAATTATAAAGTCAAATATTTGTGCAAAATATCTATAAATTTTATCCAGAAAATATCATTATAAATGAATGTTTTGCTTCTGAAATTATTATTCAACATTTAGATTAAGTAAGTTTTAAGTAAGAATCTTAAAAATAAAATTATAATATCAAATCAATTGAACTGTCTTGCCTCAATAGTGAGATCAGATGGTTCGATGACGAATTCTGATTTTGAAAAAATAATTTGGGTATAAAATTAATCATTATTACCTACGGTAAAATTTCGTTCTAAGAAACAATATATTTTAATTTAGCTAATGTTTCAATACGGTTAGGCTCTCAAAGTAAGATTTATTGAAATTTCTAATTGAATTCAAATCATCCAAATCAAACAAAGTCTCTGAATTCTTTATACGTAAATTTTTATTATTTTTATTTATAATTATGCATTACATAGGTCGGAAAATTAAAATGGTTAGTAGGTAGATAGTGATATATCTAGTTTAACCATCTTATCCCATGATGCATTATCTAGAGAAATACTGTATATCTTTTAAAATAAAATAGAGAGAAATGCAGAAGCTGAATCTATCAAAAGAACATTTTTACATTGTTTTCTCTGAAAAGTTGATCTTAGATTTTATAACATTATATTCTGATAGCTATATCTCGTATCATAAATGCTATAAGAATTATCAAAACATTAAAAACCTTTTCTGAGAGAAATAAATAAAAGCCACCTAAGAACAATCTGTTTCTAATTATAAAGTGCATGAAGTTTTTCTGTAGATTAAGATTGACCTATATATACACAATGCTTATACCATCTTACTCCACCCTCTCGACGTGGGGCCCACCTTGAGTTCGACTTTGCGGAAGAAGAAGAACAGTTTAAACCGTTTTTTATGAATCAACTGTTGTGAGTATAAACCTTCTGCTACCAGCAATTTATTTCTGATCACCTTTAATTAAATGAAACAATGTCATTCTAGTCCCTACACATGTTTTGTTTTTAATTAAATGAAACAATGTCATTCTAGTCTATACATGTTTTCTCAAAGTGTTACCATAAGCCGCCACAAACCGCCACCCTCCTAGATCGGAAGAGCGGTTCAGCAGGAATGCCGAGACCCACTCTCCTTTACAGCCAGAGAAGACCTTTGAACCGATGGTGGCGGCTTAAAGAGGTTTGACTACATGTTACCATAAACCCTCCATAAACCGCCACCCTCCTTTACCGCCAGGAATTTCGAACCGATGGAGGCGGCTTAAAGAGGTTTGACTGTATCTAATACAAGATGGTGGCGGCTTAAAGAGGTTTGACTGTAGTTGTATTTACTCTTGTGAGTTTCTATAATTCTGGATGAAGAGTGCTGTTTATTCACATACCTATTCAAAATCTTTTCAGTCATTATTTTCTAAAACATACAATTTGGTATGAATGAATTAAATCCTCACACCAGTGTCAAAATCCTGATTTAACTATTTCCACTTGACAGTTTAATCATTTTAAAATTAGGCATTCTTATCTCATAATATTTCTGGTACAGTATCATTCCATACAGTATTATATCTCTTTCAGTCAAGGAACAATATGGTACTCTAACATTGTGCAACTGCAATCACCATAATCCACCTAACTCTGGTAGTTTTTGATTCAGAATTTTTGTTAAATATTATTTTTCTGACGTAAACAAGACTTGAACTATATAAAACAAACTTTGGTCCTAATTATTTGCATAAACTGAGGAATACTTATATTTGTACTATTTGTAGTATCTTTTATTGAATATTTACTTTATTTTAAGAAAATATTTGATCAAAACTTTTCAATAATTTTTTAATTTTCATAAATTTTCCATTTTAATCAAAATATCAATTCTGATTTTAAACAAAAATGTCAGAAATAATAAAATTTTATTTTTCAATCACAATAACAATAATTAAAATCATCACATGTAATACTTTTTTCTGGTATTGAGATGCAATACAAAGTTCTAATTTAATCTAACTAAGGGATTATCTACAAATCAAATATCCAAAAGCCATACTGACTCCTAGTGTAATAATTTGGAATTAAACTGTATTTTTAATAATTATTTTTAAAATCAAAACTACAGTGCCATTATTGTTGAGTTAGCAATTAATTAATTTTATTACCTTTTGTTAAAAATTCTTGTTCTTTAGCAATAATCTGGCTACATATACAGCTCCTTAACAGGAAATATTTTTATTTTTTAAAACGTTTTCGGCCTTACTCTGAGATCCTCATCAGTAAACAGATTCTTTTTAATGAACGCTTTAGAACAGAATACATCTTTTAGAATGCACACAGTTTTTGCTGTGTGCATTCTAAAAGATGTATTCTGTTCTAAAGCATTCATTAAAAAGAATCTGTTTACTGATGAGGATCTCAGAGTAAGGCCGAAAACGTTTTAAAAAATAAAAATATTTCCTGTTAAGAAGCTGTATATGTAGCCAGATAATTAATTTTAAATTTAGACTAAAGTGGTACATTATTCTAGTAATTAATATTTACATTATAACTTTAATTAATTTTCCTGAAATTAAAAATTTTGCCACAGTCTAGAACAGAAATGGGAACTCTAATATAACCTTCATATAAACCTTTAATAACTTTAATATAACCTTCATATAACTTTAATATAACCTTTAATTATTCATAATATAACCTTCCTGAAATAAAAATCTACCTGATACCACAGTAGTCAATACTGTAACCAAGAAATTGGGGTGTTATTAAACACCCCAATTTCTTGGCTACAGTATTGACTACTGTGGTATCAGGTATATTTTTATTTCAGGAAGGTTATATTATGAATAATTTCAGAACTTATTGGAATAGTCCAATACCAATGTTCACAGGCAAACTAATTTTCCAAAATTATTCATATAATAACCTTTCTAATATAGAAATCTACCTGATGTTAGTCAGTACTGTAGCCGAGAAACTGGGTATTATTGTAAAGTTCTCAATTCGATTCTAGGCTGTGGCAAAATTTTAAATTTCAGGAAAATTAATTAAAGTTATAGTTTTAATTATTAATTACTAGAAGTGCCACCTTAGTCTAAATTTAAAATAATTAATTACTAATTCAAAAGATGGTGACACCATAGCTTTGATTTAAAAAAATTATTATTAAAAATTACAGTTTAATTCTAAATTATCATACTAAGGGTCAGTTTGGCTTTAGATATTTGATTAATACAAAATTCAAATATTTATTGCAAAATTGTTAAAAATAAAAAGTTTTATGATGATATGATCATCTATATTCAGCCATGTCACATTCTGCTTTCATTGCCTACAGATCATCCGTATTTATTCCTCTAATATATTTATTCAATATTTATGTATTATTAAAAATGTATGGTTATATGAAAATATTCATATTTAAATACAAAAATAAAATTTATCAGATATTGTATAAATGCAGTCAGAAAAATATGAAGTGAGAAAACACAAAAGAACTTTCAGTTATTCTATTTTCTTGTATGCAAATGTAAGTCAATTATTTTCCAAGTGATCTATGATAACAGACTTGTATTTCTGGCATTGCATGTGTATTATCTGACATTCCATTCGTGTTAATTGCAACAAAATTTGCTTTGAGAGTTTTAGTCTAAGAATTTTTATCTTTTAAAACATAGTAGGTGTTTTTGTTCAAATTTGGATATGATGAAAAAATCTGATTTTAATGTTTCTTTAATATTTTTTGCTAAAAAATCATTTCAATAAAACTGAAACAAAAAAAATTTAGAGTTTATTCTACCTGCCTCAAAATTAAATTAACATTGACTGAAAGATATATACAGTAAATATTTATTAAATAACTAGATATCATTACACAATTACATGATTTCATAAGAACTTATTTGTTGAAAAATTAAACATTCAATAACACACTACCTGCTGTCAGAAAATTTAACTCTCTGAAATCTGCGAAATATTGAAAATTATGCCTAATATAGTATGCAGAAAATTCGCATTGTGTAATCTCAATTAATTTTCATCAAAATCTCTTGAAATTTTTATAGTTTATTATCTTTTTCATTCTCATTCTATTGATGTGAACATTTTTTTTTAATTTTCTTTCATAACTTTTTGTTCTTTATATTAAAGAAAACATGATTTTTTATATGAAATCTTAGCCATTCAATGAAATATCTGTTATTTTTGGATAATGACAAATCCTCTGAATAAAAGAAGCCATGAATAAATAAAATTGTTCCTTATTTTAAAAAAGTATTGATAAAAATGAAGCATTACGCAAATTTTCATTAATGAAGTTATGCTGTATAATTAGTTAAAAAGTAACATAAATTTATTGAAATATTGTTATTATTATTAATAATATATATTTATTGGAATGTTTTTTCCTTCATTTCAATAACTTTTATTTAATTTTTTTATAAATTTTTGAATTTATATTAAAAATCTCAACATATACAAAAATTGTTCCTTCTCATACATAAACAGCTTTAATTGTCTACTTTGCTTTAATTGACTTGTAAATGTTTTGTTGACACAGTACACCCAATATCACATATAACACGATAAAGTAGGCTTAACCACAATTTCCAAAGAAACAAATGGCCACCATAAAATAATAAAAGCGTTACACCCCTTTAAATAGCCTGAGGATATTTATTTTTGAATTTGTTCATTTTCTAAATAATAATCAGTAAAAATAAAGCAAAAACTGAACAAATAAGAAATTTTATTATTATTTATATTAGCAGGATTAACCAATATTTTTGTATTATTGACAATATTTTTCAATTTTATGAATTTTAGAGATCATCATATTAAAATTTCACTTTTCATTTAAAATTTAAAAAATAAAATCATCTTATCCCAAAACCAGAATAAGGTTAATAAAATGTAATAGGATAGAATGCAGAATTGATAAGATTGGATAAAAAAATAATCCAAATTCTATTCATAAAATCCATTCAAATTATCTAACTTTAAATATTATTTAAAAAAATTTTTTGGCAATCAAAAAATTCAGAAACCATCATCAAAGGCACATATTTTCAGCCAATAATTACAAAAAAACCAATATGCAATAAGTGCACTATTGAAATCAGGACTGAATTTTTTTAAATCTTTTTTCATCATTTTTTTTATTCCACTTCTATGATGTCTACATGTCAACAGACCTTAACAAATTAATAGTATGGATCCATAATGATATTCCAACACATTTTTTGATTATCAGTATTATCAAGAAATGACTAGGCACAAGCATATTGGCACAAGGATCTAAGATAGGAAAAATGACTCGAGCACATATAAACAAAATATATTTATTTATATAACAAGAAAATAGAAATACAAAGCAATAAAAGAATAAATACAATTAAAAATTATTTTTTGTTAATCATTTTTTATTGTATTAGATCTAAACAGACTGTATACAGAAAAAGAACCAAAGCTACAATTTTAGGTAGATTCCTGAACAGAGGGGAATGCTATTTGATTCAGGAGATCATACTTGGGAGAGAGAATAATGAAAGAACTACTTCATTCTTACATTATCTTTTACATCTTCATTTCTTACCTTTGTCAGGCAACCATTGACAGGATGAGACAGATTCAAAATTCTCTCACTATATTTCTTAAGTTCTTTTTAATAGCCTTTCTATTTCCCTCTTGACCAACTCTAGTCAGTCTTTCATCTTGGAAGGAGAACTTACCTTCCATTTTTTATATGAGAGGAAATTTGATTTACTTTGTTGTTTTTGAATAGCAGTCCAATTACATTATTGTTTGATAAAAAGTGATACTTCTACTTCTTCTCTCATCCAGACATCTCCAATTTTAAACAAAATTTGATTAATTAATTTTTATTATTATAAAATTACAAACTTAAAAGAAAAATCATGCTTCAACAATTACTTAGGGCAGTGTTTTCCAAACTGTGAGGGGGTGAGCTTATTGAAAGGGGGTGCGTAAGAATTAACAAAACATCATTTTGTTAATTCTTACATAAATGTATGTATCCAGAAACTTTCTGCTGTAGCTGTTTTAAAGACAAAATATCGATCTGGTTTAGTGATTGAAAAAGATTATGAGTAGGACATCACCCGATTTGAAAGAATTTGTGCTGAAAAATAAACCAACCCAAAGCATTAAATATTATGTTGTATTAAACATGTATTCTATTTTTCGTTTTTTTTTTTTTTTTTTCGCGCCGTCCTGCTGGAAGATGTAGGGTCTCCCAGAATTCACAGTTTCCATCCAAGGTTTCACTATTGTTGTAAGAACATGCAAGTAAATCTCTTTTGTTATGGTTTCCCCCTTTCCAAAGACGCTAGCTAGGATGTGAACACTAGCCGGAAACTTCGTCCTAGCTATTATGGGGACATCTTCAAGGTCATAGGCAAGCCAATGGTCATTTCTCCGGTTTACTTTGGCATCAACAATAAAAATTTTCTCATCAAAAAAAAAATCTGATGCGTCCTGCAGCTTCATTCTTCATTGAACACAGAAGCAAGTTGTGCTCTTTGTTTTAGCGGCATCAGACAGCATCTGTCGTACTTTTATGACGTAGGACTTGTACCGTAG
>AYEL01080087.1:0-39268 GCA_000484575.1 Olivierus martensii
GTGTTATTACTGATGATGGCTTTATTAAGCCGAAAGATCTTTAATAGTTATTACACTGTAATTTTTTCGCTTAAATAAGTGCTGAAGACTGCTTTATTAGTAGTACTACTAAGAAGCGAAAGTATATTAAATCTATTTTCATTAAGTACTAATTTATAGCATACAAATTACAATACTAATTTATAATATACTAAAATAAATAAAATAAAATAAACATAAAAAACATCTGGTACATAGAATCGGATGCTTAAAGCCATGTACTACATCTACGGATCTCATATCTCCAGGCTTTGGAAAACCCTTCTGCTTGTTGGGAGTTGATGACCGGTTCTTGTTCTGTAATTTATTTGTTTTTTCTGTAATTTTTAGCTTTGTTAATTTTTGAAATATATAATGACGTTCTATTTTGGAATGTTTGTTTAAAATCTGTTGTATTCTAAAGTGCTTGTAACTGATGATGGTATAAGAAATATACCGAAAACGTTTTTGTTTAGTTAATAAAAGCCTGTTTTTCTTGACTGCTGGTTTGTGCTTTTGAGGGTATTGAACTTTAATGTTTAGATTCCAAGCAGTTCTCTGGTTTGATGATAGACTTTAATAGTATTATTAATATATATAGTATATATTAACAATAAACTAGTGTATTTATCCTCCTTCAAGTGCTTGTTGTGATTTTCTTGTGTTTTTAGAAGCAGCAGAACTCAGTTATTTATAACTACAGTATATATTTATATAAAAATTTTGCTTGTTAACAGTAAAATGAAATTTTTTAACAGTTTTGTTTATTTTAACAGTAGAATGTCATACTGCTATTTATTATATGCAATTTCAATATACTCTGAACAAACACACATACATATATTTCATTATTAATTTAAATATGTTTTCTTACCTATAAATTTTATCAGTCAAAAAAATAATATTGGGCTAGATCAGATATTTCCAAAATATGGCCCACAAACGATTTTATATGGCCTGCATATACCGGGTGTTTTTCTTGAAACCAAACACACTGATTTTTGGCATGGAGCCAATTCTGATTTATTGAACTTCGATAGGGCTAATAATGAAGCTGATTTGGCAGTTCGGTCAGAGACAACTTCCACAGGAATGTTCAATATGTTCGCTGGAATGATTTCCAGTTATGCTGGTGAGTCAACACAATGTGTCAAGGATTTTTTTGACACAATAGAGCAAATTGCCACCCTTGCTTCATGGTCCAATAAGCAAAAACTAGGGATTGCGAAGTGTAAACTAATGGGAATTGCGAGAAAGTATGCTTGGGGAGACTTTAAGATGAAAGACATAACGGATTATAAAACCTTTAAAGTGCAGATGTTGAAAAGATTTGCGAAGGTGCCATACACGATTAGACTATAACAATTTCACAATTGCGTCCAACAGAAAGGCAAAGATGTACAGACTTATGCTGTTAGGCTGCAATCACTTGCAGCGGAAACACTCATTGAAGTGGCGAGTGCTAATGAGCGGGAGAGAATTATTGTCGAACAATATTCAAAGGAAAGAACAAGATGAGAAATTAAGGGTCCAGTTTTTAAACGAGATAAATGACCGGATTAAGATATCTCTCATGTCCCAGGATCCAAAAACCTTCGAGGAGGCATTGCTAATGGCGATGCGCAAAGAACATATAGAACAAGTAATGGGCAAACCTTGGCCGTATGTGGGCAGAATAGAAAAACTCTATGAGACAAATACCGTCGAGATAGATTTAGACAGGGTCGAACAAAACACAGACGAAACGGAAGGGCCAACGCGATAAAAAAAAAACTACTGACCGATTGAATTACAAACAGCGATAAAACAAATTACTGACAGGCTGGATAAACTGGAACCCAAGGTAGAAAGGTCCGAATCACAGCCGCCATTAACTACACAGTCCAAGGAACAGTCAAAACCACTAGAGCTGCCACGCCACAGATTACCCATATCGCCTCCATACTATGAACAGGGTTGGAACCATCCGCACTACAGGCCGCCATCGCATAATTGATATCCACAACCTCGCTTAAACGAATACCAGAATTTTAAAGTTACATCTACATTAAGATTTGCACTGCCTTGAGCTTTTAATAAACCACAGGGAGATCAATGATTCTGAAGTTTATCGCAACCTCCACAACACGTGCTAGGGCGATCACAACCAATTTTGCAACGAAATTTTCAGGGTAGAACTCGCAGTCAGAGTCGGCAGTCGAGCTCTTGACTAGTGCGAAACAAACCTGCCCCGAAGCGACAATTGTAGTCGGATAAGGAACAATTGAGGCTCCTTGTGCAATAGTAGCAGGAGGACTGAGACGTCGTCATAAAAATAAAAGGGATTATATTATACAGTTTAAAGGAATGTATGAAACGAAATTGGCTAGGGATGTGGATCTGTGTCTGAAATGCTTGGTGAATGGGTGATCAAGTTATCTAATGATCGATACCAGTGCCAAGGTCACACTGTTGGCAAAGCCATTCGTAGACTCTTTAGTAAGGGTACCATTTCTATGTTGTGAGTCGAACTTAAAATTACTGATTGTCACGGGACATTTAATTCAAACATACGGAAAATTAGTGTTTACTTTTAATATAGGTCCGTTGTTGTTTAAACATGCTTGTTATGTGGTTGACCCACATATAACTGAGGGATGGTATATTCGGTCATGATATAATTATTAAACACCATCTGGTTATATCGCTACATAGTTCAACAATTACTTTAGCTGATGGTACTCAGGTAACATTTAAAGGTGAATTATGCCGCGAAATAACTGTAAAAGGGTCTCTTATCTCAAAACACAACTGCTCATATCAGAAGCAAGTGTAAGGATGGGAAAAATGATACACTCGCAAGTTTACAGGTCAACAATGACCATACTGAAGCGAAAACCGTTTATATGGAGCAAGATTAAGTTATACCGCCTATGTCGGAAATGATAATGTTGGCAAAAGTTGCTGGTATTAATTAGAAGAACCGATTTGGAATGATCGAGTCAGAAATGTTGAGTGGACATTTTAGTTAAAACAAAGGTGAAAGGTACAATACCCGTTAAAATCACAAACATTACGACTAATGCCATAAAACTACGTCGGCAAGAGGCAGTAGGCAAATTCTTGCAGGCAAAGGAGGAATCTAAGGCATTATCCAGTAATGATAGAACACAAAAACGGACGCGACTATAAATATGAGTCAAAAGGACTTCGGAAACCTTTTTGACTGGATGGGAAAGGATAAAAAGATAAAAGATGGGAAAGGATAAAAAGAAACCTTTATTAGCCTTATTATGTAAGTATTGACATGTTTTTGTGACGAATAATTTGATTTAGGATATTGCATGAGATAAACACATGTAACAGTCCGCCTGTTTATCAGCTGCCATATCGTACGTACTGTACGCACAGTGGGAGAGGAAGAATGAGATAATAGATGAGATGTTAGAACACAGGATAATAGAACATTCAAGCTTGCCTTGGTCAGTGCCAGCTTTATTAGTTAAAAAGAAAGATGGCACTTATCGTTTTGTAGTAGATTATAGGAAACTTAAAAGTGTTTGTGCACAAGATCCCTTTCCGATTCCACTGGTATCAGAGAGCTTAGCTTGATCAGTAAGGCAAAATACTTTAGTACAATGGACACGCTATCAGGATTTTGGCAATTACCATTAGCCGAGGAGTCGAGAAAAAGTGCTTTCTTATCAAATGATGGTCATTATCACTTTAAGAGAATGGTGTTGGTGCTTAAGAATGCGCCCGGTAGTTGGCAAAGAGATGCCAGCCACATATTACAGGGCCTGCAAAACAAAATTTTCTTAAATTACCTAGATGACATTTTAGTGTTTAGTAAAGGCTTCGAAAGCCACTTGGAAAGGCTCAAGATGTACTAAAACATTTAGAACAAGTGGGAATTAAATTAAAGCCAAAAAAAATGCCATTTCTTACAGGGACAAATTAAATTTCTAGGTCATGAACTTTCGGATGAAGACATTAGACCAGATGCTTCCAAGATAGAGAGCATAATGAATTTTCCGAGGCCTAAAGATTCCGAAGTGCACTCATTTTTGGGTCTAACAGGTTACTATAGGCGACACATCGAAGAGTATGCCAAATTAGTGAAACCGCTCACGTTTTTATTGAAGAATGATGCAAAATTTAACTGGGACAATTCATGTGAGGAAGCTTTTCAGAGACTTAAGGAAATTTTGACTTCTGCTCCATTGTTACGATCACCAGATTTTGAGAAATCTTTTATCCTCAGCACAGATGCCTCAGGGTACGCTATAGGAGCCGTCTTGTCACAGCATGACGAGTGCGAAGATTTACTTGTGGCCTACACTAATCATCAGCTTAGAGCACCTGAAATTTATTATAGTGCTACTGAGAGGGAATGTCTCGCGATTGTCTGGGCAGTAAAATATTTTCGCCCCTATCTTTACAGTCGCTCATTTGAAATACATATGGATAGTCGACCTTTATGATGGTTGTTGAATGTCAAGGATCCAAGTTCGAGATTAGCTCGGTGGAATCTGCGACTTCAAGAATATGATTTTAAAATAATTCATAAACCGAGGAAGACACACACAAACGCTGATGCACTTAGTCGAATTCCTACAGCTGCAATCAAAGAATATAATCCTATTTATAGCATTGAGCAAATAGGGGAACAACAAAAGTCCGATCCAAGATGTAAGGATGTTATTCAAAAATTATTGCAGCCAAACACGTCTAATGATAGTGATGAGTATGCGAATTACTTTTTGGATGGTAGGGGCATATTATATAGGCAGAAACAATGTCAAGCACGAAGGGAAGTGTGGCATCAATTAGTGGTGCCTAGATCAATGGTCAGATATATAATACATATCTTTCATGATGCACCTACTTCAAGTCATGTCGGTACTAAAAAGATGTGGAAGAAGATAGAACTGCAGTTCTTTTGGCCAGACATGTACAAAGACATAACCAAATATTATGAGAGCTATCAGAATTGTGCGATGTGCCGTAGACAGGATGCTAAGCGTCAGGTGCCTGTCCAAACATTTCCTAGATTAACTCAGGTGTTCGAGCGAACTGCTCTTGATATTGTGAGACCATTACCTGTCACGAGATTAGGTAATAAGTATATTTTCGTCTTTGTGGATTATTTTAGTTGATATGCAGAGTGCATACCGTTACCAGAAATTTCCGCAAAGACTGTCGCCAAAGCTTTTGTTCTGAATATAGTGTTATGCCATTCAGCGCCCAAACAATTGCACACCGACAGGGGTAGTAACTTCACATCCAAATTCATGAAAGAAGCTGCCGAAAGTCTAGGGCTAAAACGACTTTTGACCATCCCACATGTAATGGCGTGGTAGAATGCCTGAACAAAACACTTATTGACATGTTAGCACATTATGTGCAAAAAGACCAAACGCAATGGGATGAAATGTTGCCCTATATAGTCTTTGCGTGCAAAGTCGCGCTTTAGTACGACTGTCAATACTAACTAAGCCTAACGGTTAGCGACTCAATTAAAAATATAAAATATATTTTCGTAGTGAACGATTCCTGATGTAATAGATGCATCAGAATGGGCTCGATGCCAAAAATCAGTGTGTTCAGTTTCAAGAAAAACACCCGGTATATTATTATTTTTTACAAAAAGCACTTGCATTGGTATTTTTCTTATACCGGTAATTATTTACGTTATCCTCAACTTATGATGGGGTTCCGTTTTAATATCTCTGTCAGAAGTCGATTCTGATATAAGTTGAGGAGTTTTTCAGTTCTTGATTTTTTTGTTTTCTGTTTTAATATTTTCATAAATTAGGTTTCTGTTTAACTTAAAACGGTTAAACTTAAAGCTTTCCTCGTCTTTTTATATGTTGGAATTTTCGCCAGTAGTATTATTTTTCCTACTTTACATGACAGAGTTACGACAAGATACAATAATAAGGCTTTTCTTGCTGTCTAGGTAATTATAAAATTAATAATATAAAACATTTTAGAAGCAGAACTGTATAGTAGTGATTTATTTGATCTGTGTAAATGTTCCAATATGACCTTTGTCTTAAAAAGTGTTTTTTTTTATTCCTAGGCTAGAAACAACATGGAATCCAGATATTTACTACTAAACTTTTAATTATTATGAAATTTAAAATTCTATTACTGTATTTACATTCTTCTTATTTTTAATAATTCTAAATTATAACATTTTATTACTGTGTATTTCTACTTATTTAATTATATAAATTATACAATTAATGATGTCAACAAATAAATAAAGTTTTCTTTTTATTATTTTTAAGATAAGACAAATTGATAAGCAGATACATCATTATCGCCTTCAGCTGTTAAACTTGAACAAAAATAAACTTCCTGAAATTTCTAATTATAAAAAACTTTGGATTGTGGAAAATAAATTATATCAGGTAATATTTTATATTAAAAGATCTGATTAAATAAAAGTCAGAAATCTTTATAACATAGCCTAATAAAATGCTTATACCAACTTGAATTATTTTATAATTCAAGTTGATATAAGCAATAATTTCAGTTTTTATAATTAATTAGTAATATTATTAAAAGATATTCATTTATTCATACTTTAAACATTTAGGGAATTATTATTCATACTTTAAACATTTTAATTATTTATTTTATTTTCATACTTTAAACAAAAACTTTTTTTTGTAAGAGTAGCTCTTAATATTGGTAAATCAGAATAGCCTTTTATATCAGATTGATATTATAATAATATACTTGCAAAGTCGTAAATCGGTACTTTCAGTGTAAGTTCCGATAAAGTGTTAACAGTAAAACGAACAACAAAGAAAAACGATGTTAGAACTTATACTAAACCAAGTTCTAACTTAATAATACAAAATAATCTAACACACAGTAACGTCGAACTGACGAAACGAAACTAAATATCGGAACTAAAATTATTGTAGATTATTATAATCTGCATAAAAATCTCTTAACTAAATTAAAAATTTTATATATTTATTTTTAGCCTACTTTCAAAATGTCTGTGGTCTGTGTGTCCTCCACTAATAACTTTTGAATTAATTAGCAAATTTTTGTGAAATTTGGTAGTGATGTTATTAAAGAATGCTTTGATGTTGCATCCTTTAATCCTGTATGAATAACTAATCCTATAGGAAAATTATATTTTTATTATAAGTTTAGTATAGAAATAACATATGAATTACCTGATTTCTTAAGCAGAGCACATGTGTTTCAATATCTGTCATAATGATGTCATAGCCCTGATTGATGTCATTATGGCGAATATTGACATAGCAATGAATGATGTCACAAAATATCTATAATTATAACATCATGATGAAATAATATTGCAAAATGTCATGATGTTTCAACTTGACATCATGATGTCAGTGTGACATCTTTGCTGAGTATATTAACATTAAAATTGAACACACAAAACCAATGGATTCTAAATGCTAATATACTCATATAATATAATATATATGATATATGATGCTGATATATGAATAATAGGAGAAATTCCATTCAGCTGTTCATTGCTGTTTTTACTTTAAATTATAATAATTTTGATTTTTATTTTTAGGTAAGTGATTCTTTTTGTTTAGTATCGATGAGAGGAAAGGAAGTGGAAAGCATAAAATGTATTCTCCAATCAGTCAGAGTAGCTTTGAGGAACAAAAAGAGTGCGATTTAATGGAAATGAAGATATATTTGATGAAAATGCAATTACTGATATGTTAAATAGCGACTTTGATTTACATGATGGCTTGCATTTATTAATTAAAACAAATTTGAGTATGAATAGTAAATTGGAGATTATGGTATCAAGATTAGATAGATTACAAACATGGATTGAAAATATCAATGAAGCTGTTATTGGATTAGAGGGGATAATTGAGAATATTGAATCTATAGCACAGAGTGAAGGTTCAGAGAGTGGTGTACCACAGGAAGCTGGTGTTAATGAAGAAAAGATTTATTGATTGACAGATGATTTGGAAAACAAAGTTTGGAGAAATAATGTTATCATTTCTAGTCTTGATGAAATAACTGGAGAAAGGCAGTTTGATATGGAAACGTTAGTGAAGAATTTATGTATGGATTGCTTGGTATAGTGCCACTGAAAATGCTATTAGAATTGTTATTAAGAATAATAATAGACTTTGTATTATTTTGTGTATTTTTACTACATTTATTATAAGAAGGAAGTAAAAAATAATGCTAGGAAATTAAAAGGTTCAAATATTTTTATTAGTGATGATTTTTCTGTTTGACTTTGTAAGGCCAGGAATGAGTTAAGATTGTTTGGAAAACAACATAGACAGAATGGGGCAAATGAGATTAATTTCTTTTATGATAAAATTTAAATAGATGGAAAGTTATATTATTATAATCATTTGTTTTCTTCTATTAAGAATTTCATGATTCAAAATGACAACAAGATATTGGTTTTTCCATATAAGTGTGGAATTGTGCTGGTTTAAAGTACAAGAGTATCAAATTTTGGGAATATGTTTTGAGTTTTAATGCATGTTTTCTTTCTGAAACATGGTGTGAAAAAAATTGATTGGTTGGATATTCAAGATGTAGATAATTTTAAGATGACTGTTATGTCTAGTTTTAAAATAAATAAAATGGGTAAATTTATTAATGATTGGATATTGGAATTCAGAATAATATTGACTTTGAGATTATTAGGAAATAATGTGTATTGTACTTACAAGAGAATAAGTGAAGCATTATTATGCAAGATATATCCAGAATTATGGCTGATTTGGGTAACAATATTTTAGTTGTAGGAGATTTTAATGCAAGAATTGGGATTAGTAATGGTTATATTGATGATTATATTTACAATTGTTTGGATATTGATTTATTATATAGGAATTCTAAGGATAAAGTTTTTATTGATGGAGGTAGAAGTTTACTTACGAATTAATTCAGTTCTTACACTGCCTATTTTTTAGACCCAATTAATAATAAACAGCTCTAAGGCAGGAAACACTATAAATATTTTAATGTTAAATATTATACAATGCATTAGAAGCGCTTTCGATTAAATTATAATCCTCATCAGCCATAACAAGAATTTCCGAACTGATACCAAATTGAAATTGTGTTGGATAGTCAACACAATTTCAATTTGGTTTATGTTCCACCATGTCTTTTTGAAAGTTCAGAAAAAAAGACAAAGTATAACAGACTTCAGTAGTTACATATTTATGTATTATGTGTATTTAATTTAATAAACATAGTTATATCTTTCACTTACTTAATTTTTGGACTTACATGATTTTTTTTTCATTTTGAAAATTTTTTATTTTAATAATCTAAACTAAAATACTAGCTGAAAAAATGTGATTAAAAATATTTTTTCTTTAGAGTGTGATCTATGCATTTTATTATTAGTTATTCCCATGATGCATGTATAGTCAGTTCCAAAAAGGTGTTCACCTAAGATGTTTGGCTTCCTTACACTACTTACAAACCAATGAGATTAATCAATTCAGACATGAATTCGAGTCTGCAGGGCTTTGGATAATTCCATTTATTTTTTCGAAGCAACACGGTTGGTAGGCTTAATGACAGGTGTTCAATCATTTTATCCAAAAATCGATTTTGAGCATTTGTTAGGAAAGTTTTAATTTATTATTTACAAATCAATCTATGTTGTTATTAATTTAAGCAAAATGCAGCATTATATGGTTGTAATTACACAAATAATTACGAGATAAGTTTTCAAATCACCAAGCAAAGCACTACCAATAACATAATGGTGACTACAGGAAGTATTTTATTTTATTGTTTTATTTGAAAATGTATACTTCTTTCTGTGTTTGTAATAAATTTAAAAACTATTCCAAACAATTCTTATTGATAAAGTATTTAATATCTGTTGATTTCAATAAAAACCAAATGATATTTATTTCATTTCCATGACAACTTTAACAACTTTATCATCAGTTTTTAAAAAAGAAAATATAAAAATTGAATGTAAGTGTCAAACTTGGTATCAAATGAATTTTGCATTATTATGCATATTTTGGGTTTTTACTAGAAAAATTAGTAGAAAACCAAAATATGCATAATAATGCAAAATTCATTTTGATACCAAATTGAAATTGTGTTGGATAGTCAACACAATTTCAATTTGGTTTATGTTCCACCATGTCTTTTTGAAAGTTCAGTAAAAAAGACAAAGTATAACAGACTTCAATAGTTACATATTTATGTATTATGTGTATTTAATTTAATAAACATAGTTATATCTTTCATTTGTATTTTTATATTGTTTTCATCCAAAACATTATAAAACAATTGGACTTCATTTTTAAACATGCAAATGCTAATCTCAATTTTTGCACAAATTTATTTTAAAGTGTCATTTTTTTATGAAATACTTTATTAATTACGGTATATTAGTAAATGTTTATTATGAAATAGTCGTACATAAATATATATTTGTTTCATATTTACCAAAAAATTGTCTTTTGGATATACTATATATATACATATATATATAGATATATATACTATTAATAAATCTAGTACAGTATTATATTTCATAAAATGCCACTGCAATTTTCTCGATATGAAATCTTTTTTCACTTTAAATTTAAAAAGAATCACATTTATGCAAATAACATTTCATTCTTATCATCGAGGGGAATATATAAAAAACCTTATATATAATATATGGCAGCAAACAAATACAGTATATAAAATAATACAAAATAAGCTGCTCTTTGAGGTAATATATTAAAATGAAATTACAGCACTTGTGAGCAGTCCATAAAGTCTTTATTCATCCAAAAAAACTTTGTTTGGAGGAACGTTTTCGGCTACTTTAAAGCCATTATCAACTCACATATCATAGTTCTATTCTAACAACACAAACGTTAAGGAACAACTGAGGAGTTCTATTCTTTCTTTGGAATCAATTTAAATTTAAAATAGAGATTTAAAGATTATTTCTCTATTTTAAATTTAAATTGATTCCAAAGAAAGAATAGAACTCCTCAGTTGTTCCTTAACGTTTGTGTTGTTAGAATAGAACTATGATATGTGAGTTGATAATGGCTTTAAAGTAGCCGAAAACGTTCATCCAAACAAAGTTTTTTTGGATGAATAAAGGCTTTATGGACTGCTCACAAGTGCTGTAATTTCATTTTTTTATAAACACAGTATAGTTATATTAGTATAATAGAATTTAAAAAAATAAATCTGTAAATATCATTCATAATTACCAATTTTCAAAATTTTAAAAATGATATTAGAAGGTGTTATCTATTTATTCAATTCATAATTAGAAAGTCTGCCTTGCTTGAAACAGTGAGTAGTGATTAGTCTTTTAGTTCAAAGCATAGTAATCAATAACTAAAATACACAAACACTAAGACAGGAGAAGATTAACATTTACTGTATAATGTTTTCGATCTCTTTTTAAGTCCTCTTCAGTACAAAACAAACAAGAGGTCGAAAATGTTATACAGTAAATGTTAATCTTCTCCTGCCTTAGTGCTTGTGTATTTATTTAGTTATTTGTTGATAAGCAGGAAGAAGAGGTCGAAAATGTTATACAGTAAATGTTAATCATGTTAATCTTCTCCTGCCTTAGTGCTTGTGTATTTATTTAGTTATTTGTTGATAAGCAGGATAGAAAAAGCTATATATTTAGCACTGTAATCAACCCATCTCAGTCATACACCTAACCCTATTCTTAGTCAGAATGGAAGTGTCCATTTTTAGCTTCCATGATGCAGGTTCGAATTGACAGACTATAATCGATCAACTTCCTGTAAGCTCAGCCCCTGTGAAGTAACACGTTTTTTGGAATCGACTGTACATCTGGATTTTTTGAATATGATGATAAACAATTTTTTAGTATATTATTATATTTGTAAAAGTTTTAAAATATAATATAAAGGTGTATCCTGGTTTACAAAGCTCTGATATATAAGATTATTTTTATAAAAAGCAAATATAATTTGCAACAAAAAATATCAATTTATGAACATTTATAAGAAATCTCTAATGAGCAAAAAATTCAAAGTTAAATAAGGCATGCCTAGCTAATCTGAGGAATTATAAAGAAGGCCAATGATATCAAAGATGATAAAAAAAAAAAAAAAAAAAAAAAAAAAAAAAAAAAAAAAAAAAGAAAAAAAAAAAAAAAAAAAAAAAAAAAAAAAAAAAAAAAAAAAAAAACATAGCACTTAAGCAGGAACACTCTTTATTCAGAAACATTTTTGGTGAGATACTCACCATCTTCAGCCACACCAATTCACAATGAAATTTTGATGAATTGGTGTAACTGAAAAGGGGTAAGTGTCCTACCAAAAAAATTTCTGAATAAAGAGTGTTTCTGCTTAAATGCTGTGATTTTTATTATTTTTCTGTAAAAATAAGAGATATGGATTTAATTGATATCAGATATACTACATGACTGTATTTCACTATAATAGTTCCTAATTTTAAAATATTTAATAAATATTTCTTTAAAATTTTTACATAATTTATTATAATTTTTAAATGTGAAATGTATTCTGCCAAATTTCAATATAAATACAACTCCTTTTAAAGAATTTAAATCCTAATATCCACATGACAACATCTAAAGAGCTAAATAGTGATATCCTAATGTTAGAAAATTTGACAAGTCATTTTTTCATTGAATTTATATACTGTTATAAATGTTTACTTTATTCAGAATAAAACATTTAACAGCTTATTTATTATATCACTGGTTTTTATTAATGTTCATAATGAATTATTATGATTATTAATTTCTTACAAAGAATACTTTACAAAATTGCTAAATAATGGCCCTTTTTATTATTTTTATATCACTTTCCAACCAAAAGATACTAAATGATAAGTCAATTATAGTCGATGGAAAAAACACATAGAAGGAAATTCTCTATGCTACATAAGAAATTTCTATGTCTGAAGAATTGCATACGTTTCTTCGTGAATGCAGGATTAACGCCATCTACCCTATGTCGATTTACCGTATTAAGCTGTTGGTAAATTCAAAGTATATATTAAAGCATGTTAAAGATAAATGCTTAAATTTTGCGATATCAAATGTGAGACGAAAGTTATATGCTATAAAGAAAAAAGTTGAAGACTCTAAAAAGTTTCTGTTACGACAGTATGGCCAAGTTGCTGTACGAGAAATTGCTGACATCCTTCGTGCCCATTGCCAAACGAGGATAGATATGCGTAATAACTACATTAAGAAGATGAAGTGGATTTTATTTAAGCAATATAAGAAAGCTGTGAAGCCGCAAATAAACCTAGAAGACGTGGCAGTAATAGTTGGAGATCTTAATATTCCACAACCCATTGAAGAGCTGTTAAGAAGCGGGTCTATGGCGGTTCTCCAAGATGGTTTGTCTGTTTGTGACCTAGCACCCCAAATAGACCGTGTGATGGGAAAATGCAGAGACATAGATAAAGAGAGGTTCCGTTGGGAAATAATCTTTAAGAAGATGTCTGCACGTAAATCGAGTAGAGACAATAAAACCAAACTCCTGATAGCCTATGCACGACAATGGATGATAGATAACTGTGTTATATGTACTAGAGACGATAAGACAAAAAAATTAGTACTTATACCTCAACAGTGATACTGTGATTTGTTGTCTAAGTTTATTCTTGATTCTAATTCTGAATGTTTGCCGTCTGATCTGATGGACAAGATAAATACTAAGGTAAATGCTATACTTAAATCTAAATACTTCCCGGATATATGGAAAGTTAAACCTGTAAGGCGCCCCTTTGCATCCCGTCTGTTTGGGTACATTAAGACCCATAAAGACCTGATCGCAGTACGTTCTATGGTTGATAAGCAGTCATCACCACTCTACCAGTTGGAAAAAAAAACCATAGCCACGTGGGCCCTAAAACGTATGAGAGATTACCCGTATGTGGTGAGTTCCTCTCTTGATTTTTTAGACAGACTATTAGAAACTGGACCACTGCCGCAAGAATCCTATACCATCATGGACTATGAATCGCTGTATCCATCTATACAGCAACCACCGGCGGCCCTTATGCTGTACAGATTTTTAGTTGAACATCTTCCACAGTCTGAATGCCACCATCCTCTGATAAGGGATATCTGCCATATTATTACATACTGTTCCTACTATGTTTTTCAGAGTAGATATTATCTCCAGAAGACAGGAGTGCCCATAGGCGGACCGCTGGCAGGTGTAATGGCCGAGCTAGTGCTTAGATTTAAGGAATCTTCCGTCTTAGAGCGTTTTAAGTCTGAAATGAAACTATATGCGCGCTACATTGACGATGTGTGTGTTGTGTGGGAGGGTAAGAGGTCGGAAGAATTATTGGCTATGGCCCTTACAGACTGCACACTTGGCCTTCATATTAAGATAGAACAAGTTTCTACCTCTGCTTTTCACTTCTTAGATGTCCAAGTGAATACGGTAAATGGCGAATATATTACAAAAATTTATAAAAAACCTACCTATAAGCTAGTTATGGTCCCGTCTTGGTCCAATGACCCATACCACTATAAGATAGCTGTCTTTAGGGCTTTAAATACTAGGATCTTTACACATATCACAAAATGGTCTGATAAACAATTTGAGCTAAAAGCTATATGTGATCAAGGGAAGAAATACGGGTACAATTATAAAACTATGCTTGGTATATGGGATAAGGTCTCCCGTTCTCTACTCAATGCCCCCCCCTAGGCTACCTTGTACACAGCCTACCTCGCGCATGTAGGGATATTTAGATGTTACGTATGATAAAGTCCTGACTAAAATATGTAATAAAATCGTAAGGTCGTCGGAGTATAAGATAGCATGGAAGAGGGGGAGTACATTATATGATTATTTGCGAAATGCGAAAGATCCTATACCAGCTAATAGGAAACCTGGCATCTATGAAATCCCCTTATTTAATAATGATGAAGGATGCTTTCAGTTCTATATAGGGAGTACTGCAAGGAATGTGTGCAAGCGGATTAAAGAACATAAAGCTGATATACAGGCAGGTAGGCTGACCACAGCTTTGGCATCTAAGTTTTATGAGTCGGATATTGATATAAATTGCAGGTAGACTGACCACAGCTTTGGCATCTAAGTTTTATGAGTCGAATATTGATATAAATTGGGATAATGCCACAGTGGTAAAAACTATGTATGGTGGGAGGGGTTTAACAACCCAAGAAGCTATCCAGATCATAAAACGTTCATTTGATAAGAAATTAATTAATGATAATCTTCCATGTGATCTACCCCCATCCTGGATATGGGCTGCCGTTAACAGAATATAGTTATATTGCTATAGCTTACCATGGGTGTTTTTTCTTATGCTAAAATGTGGTTCTTATAGATTGCCCTTTTAAGCCGCTAGTGTTAATTTTTGCTGGTCTAGTTACTTAGACATAGGTGGACTCCGTCATCCTGGATTTCGGACTATTTTTTTATATGTTATTTTTGTCCCATTTGCATTTCTATGTTTATTTTTTATGATTATATCTTGTTTGTGCATATATAACTATATCTATATTGATTATACTGTTATGCCTTAATTTTAATTTTAGTATATCTTATATTGTATATATGTGTATTATTAATATAGGTTCTTATGCTAATTTATCAAAATTGTTATTACTAGCATTTAGTTCTGTTTTCTCCTTCTTAAATTTTTAAATTGTTAATGTTGTAAAACCATTTATCTAAAAATAATTTATTTAAATATGTTATTCTTTATTCTGTAATTCCAATGTTTAAAATTTGTTCGATACTGGTATGAGAATTGTGGAATGCCTTCTTAAGTATTGTAGAACTGATGATGGACTCTAATCAGGTCCGAAAACGTTTTTCCTGATTAATAAATCTGTGAATACCTTGCTTATAGTGCTGTTTTATTCTCCTATTGAATAATCAAAAATATGAACATTATTTGCAACAAATGCTAAACATTCATAAAAAGGTTTTCAAGACTACAATTATAGCTATACAATATAGTATGACTGGATTTGTAGCAAAAACATTGTCATTTGCTAAAAAATTGGAAAAATCAAACTGGTGGCTAAGAAATGAAAGTATTATCCATACTGTCTTGAATTTATTGGCATATTATATAAATAACTTCCATTCCTTGATTGTGGAAGGCAGTAGTTCATTTGTATTAAAAACTCATCTACTTATCTGTCAATAATAATGAAGAATAAAAATTGGTTAATGTTTATTTGACATAAATAATTTCATTATTATTATAATTTTCTTGATTTAAAATCAAGAAAGACTATATTTTCATTTCTTTAGATGAACAAATCATTGTTTAATCATAAATTATTGATTTTGTTGGCCTTTATCTAATTTTATTATGGTCAAATTTCATTGCTGAGTACAGAATTCCCTTTTAACATTATATCTATGAGAAATTATCCTGGATTTACAAGTTTTTAATTTATGAGCTCATTCCAAGAATGAATTAAATTGTAAAATTGAGAATTACGTGTATAACCAAAAATTTAGAACTCATCCTGTCATAAAGCATGGACTCTATATTATAACAATAATTTATATTTCTCATTTTGATATATGGCAAAATTTTATAATTTATTCATTTATTTTACTATTTATTATAACCTGTTATCAATTTGAAATCATTATTGTTTTAATAAATTTTTCATTTAATAAAAAAATCATTATTTTCAGACCACTGTGAAGCACAATCTTATGGTGAATAATAATAAAATCCTGAGGGATTATCTGAATCATTTATTAAAATTAAGATCTCGTTTCAATTATCTTTTTACTCATTATAATGAAATTTTAAACAAAAGAAAGAATAAGATTCAAAATTTATGTAGAGATGCAACAATGACATATGAACAAAGGTAATATTACTTTTTAATAAATTTAAGATAATATACTGTATAATATAATTTATGAATATGTGTTTTATAGAGAAGAAATCAGAAATCATTTACAAACTTTGAAAGAAAGTAGTCGCTTAGAATATAATCAGAATTCTCAAAAAATTAAAGAATTTATGAGGCTTCTGAAGTTTCAAAATGATCTTACAAATTTTATGACTCAGAAACAAAAACAAAGAACAGATGTAAAAGAATTAATAGATAAGTAAATATGCTAGATTATGTAAAAATATTGACATTAATATAAATTTAATACCTTTTTTACAATTAATTTTATTATCATAAAAATCCATTTAATTTCTTCTTACTGTTGTAAAATTAAATTAAGCTTATAATTTCATAATAAAATAAATTTTATTAAAAAATTTATTTTATTATGAAATTAAATTAGTCAATTTTATGGTACTAATAAAATTTTGTTTTAAAAATTTTAAATTTATTATATAGAAAAGAAAGAGGAGAAAAAAAGCCTGAAGAACTTTTGCAATATTACAATAAAGCATTTGAACAAATTAAAGCTGTTACTCATGATAATGATCTAAATAATATTGCAAAACATTTTGTACAATCTGAAGAAGAAAATTTCAAATTGTATAAATATGTAAATGAATTAAGGGACCAAAGTGAAAGAATTTTAGAAAAAATTGATTCCACTAAGAAAAAAGTAGAAGATTTATATAGAATAAATGAAAGACTACAACAACAACAAAATATTACAATTGAAAATCTTGAAGTAAATTTTCTTTATTGTTATATTAAATTTTTATAAAATAAATACTGGTAAATTATTATTACTAATACTTTTATCTTCTTATTTTATTAAATTATTTACTTACAGAAGATATTAAGATTATTTTTTGTTTAATCTGAAATTAAATAGTGAATACAATGAATATCAGTCAAGTATTGCATTTTGAAACTATATCAGAAAAAAAATCTTTTGAATAATCTCTTTAATATTTTGTATTTCATATGAATTTCATATTATTCATTAGTTCAGTGCTTCTCAAAGTGTGGGTCGCGACCCTATATGGGGTCATGTAACTAAATTTGGGGGTCGCAAAAATTTTAGCCAATATTTTAATTCATATTCCTAGTTCATATACCTCTATGCCCAGGGTTGCGAAAATATTTGCTCAGGTAAAAGGGGTTGCCAAATAAAAAAGTTTGAGAATCGCTGCATTAGTTCATTATGCATGGTCTCATTATTTCAATTTTTCAATTGTCAGTTTTGTGCACAAAGTTTTAATGGTTCATTTCATTTTGATAAAAAATATATAGCATTATTCTTTATAATAGAAAATAGAGAAATAATTCATAAATAAAGCTAAAATTGGAATCATAATTGGGAATAGTTTAAATTTTTTTTAATTATTTTAGATTGAAATACTTCCCACTAAAACTTTAATTTATGAAACTAATGTTTGAAAAGTTGATATAATGCTTATAATGAAGTAATGAATTAATTTAATTTTTTAAATTTCAGCATTAAAATAATTCATATAAAAACTGAAGATATTCAGTTTATCATTATTGTAAACAAAAACAGGAACTAGTTAAAGGCTTTTCAAAATAAAATCCTGACATTTCTCTATTTACAAATGCAATGCATTCTTAAAGTTTGTTAAGTCAAAAAGTTCACAATGTGAGGAATCAAAAACTTAGATCTTTTCTTTATAACTATTTTATTTATTAGGTTATTGAAAAATGCTTTCAAGCAAAAAAGAAAAACACATTTTCACACAAAAAGCAAAATATGAAATAAACAATTTTTGAAATCATTATTATGATTACCCAAAAAACTGATGCTGTTCTCGTTGATCCAGAAAGAAAATGTGGCTCTCGAGTATTTGAGATTCTCCTATGCTTTTCTTTATATTTTATTATTTCTGATATATTTAGTTTGAGATATCATATTTTAATTAAGATAAAAGATACACTCTTAACTTGAAGTTTTCAAAATGGTAGTAAAAGATAAAATTGTTTTTACCTTCAAGAATGCATATAGGAATATCAGCTAATCTACATAAACATAACTGCTGACTTGAAATTTCATTAATGATTGAGTTAAAGATTAGTCTCATTTCAATGATATTATAAGTGGAATAAATTAAGCATTGATTTATTATTGTAAATTTGATGTAAAATACTGATAATAATCTGTAAGTAGTTTTCTTTAATTTTAATTTATAAATAAAAGAAATAAAATTATCTTTTCTTAAAGTTAATTTTCAAATTGTATTTGAATAGTTTTGATGTGTATTATATATTTCCCAAAGGAAGGGCAGCAATTGATAATCTCTCCTAGATGGTACTATAGCTATGCCACAATATAAATGTAATGTGATATTTCAGACACACACCAAAAATATGATAACATTAAAAATGTGTAGATATCTGAAAATGCTCATATGAAATAAACTTTAAACTGCCTAAAACACTTCAACAATAATAATTATAGAGCACTAATGGCAGTAGTGACTTCTAAAAACAAATTTATTTCAAGATAACGTAGTACTTTTTATCTAATACCAAGATCATCCTCAGCGTATACACTGTATACGCTGAGAATGATCTTGGTATTAGATTGAAAGTACTACGTTATCTTGAAATAAATTTGTTTTTAGAAGTCACTACTGCCATTAGTGCTCTATAATTATTATTATTATCTGAAAATGCTTAAACAAGCACTAACTTCATAATTTAAAACATTTTAATTTTTCAGAAATGTGAATAAAATGGTATATTTGTGTATGTGAAAGTTCATAAGTTGTATATTCAGATGTCCATAATTAGAATATTGTCAATAATAATATTTAATGAATTGACTGTTTAATTTCTAATTCAACAATTAACAAAGTCATGCTCTTTTAAAATTCAAATGATATGATGAGCTAAGCAGACAAATCTAATAAGGAAAACCATTTTTTAAAATCAAAAAATAAAATATAATTTTATATTTATAGATCAGTTTACAAAACTTATCAGAAAAAACAGATAAAACAGAAATTAAGCTGAAGTTATGTAAAGAAAATCTTGACCAATCAAAACAAGATTTAGTTCATCTGTTCTATAATAGTGGATGTAATAATCAATCATTAATCAATTTGTTAGGAGGTAGTGATGGAGTTAATAACAATAACATCTTAAAATATTTATCAGTCCTGGAGAATTGGATTAGTGAACTTATTCTTTACTACCAATATTTACAAATCAAGGTAAATTTTTGATATTAAAATACATTATTTAAGATATTATTAAATGATATCACAAATCTTATTATAAATGTTATTAATTTATCAGGAACCAGATAGTTCAATAAGTAGAGTATTGGATAGAAAATCTCCAAAATTTCGTCATTCAACATCAAGTTTATCTATAACTACAGTTACACCTACAATAATTAATCCTGCAATAAAAGATATTGATACTTCTTTTTCTCCAAATTTTGATATTCCAACATTACAGCAGTAAGATTCAAATTTATTACTCAAATCTTGATGATGATAAATTATTATTAAATCTAATTTTAATAAATAAATGTCTTTGTTTTAAAAATTTTTAGTAAAGTAAGCTTTATTTTGTATAGTGAGAATTTGAATTATTATCAGGAAGTACTTCTAACTCTCTCCAATATTCCCACCAAGCAAGAATTAAAGAAAGTTTCTTGTGAATTGATAAAAAAGAAGTTTAATGGCAGTGTACAAAATATTGATGATGTTCAGGATTAAATATTTACAAAAATTGTGATAATTTATTAATAAGTAATTAAAGCAGTATTTACATGTGCTAGGGATATGATCAATTTTTCTATTAATCACATTTATCAATTAAACTGTTTTATTTAATTAATACATTACATAAATCAAACAACATAATCATTATTTCATTATAGGAATTCTAATCTTCCAAATAAAACTTTGTATTTAATAATTATTTTTTTGTAAAGTGTTTATATCCAATGATGATGATAGTAAAGGAAGTGTGCCTAATATTGTATATCTAAAACTCAAGATATGAAAAGACATTCATCATCTTTAATTAAAGAAATTTAAAATTATGGGAAAATCATCTTGAGGACAACAAAGTTCACAAAATAAAAATATTTGATTATATTTTTAAATATGATGTGACATTGCAATTATTTGAATCTTCTTTATTTCAATGATAATTTCATCTCAGAACTTTAAATATTACAATCCCTCTTTTGTTTTTGAGAAATTTGAAACATTAAAAAATTGAATAACAAATATAAATTTTATTAATAGAAAGTCAGAAACAGTTCAAAAACAATTTGCAAGATTCATTGTTGATCAGTTTTTCAATTAATGCTAGTATTATTGTATAGATGAGAGAATATGAACAAAGAAAATAAATTTATCTTTTTATGATATGATAATTATTAGAGTCTAGCCTAAAGCTACTTTTAGATGATGCCTCTCTGCATGCAACGCTGTATGCAGAATGACGCATGCCTCAATGTGCAACAGCCGCATGAGGCATGCAACTTGCCCCTTCGTCTTCACACGTGGAGGATATATTGCAGACAATACTAACATGAAAAGAGTTGTACACTGCCGCTTTAGCAGCAGCTACTGTTATCATTTCAAATGACAGAAGGAAAAGAAGAAAAAAGAAAGTGTTTTGACTTGCAAATATTTCGATTGAAGTGCTAATAACATCAGTGTTTTGAACCAAGTCAGGTTAGATAGTTTCAGTCTTATCAAAAAATTTACTAGAATGACTTGACAACGATAAATTTAACTTCTTCAATAAATTGAAGTGTTTTCTTCACCTATCCATAAAGCAAAGAAAAATTTGCGAATAAATTTAAAAATAAAGTAATAGTTGCACGTGTAACCCAACTCGGACGGGGAACACATGCGCCTTCTTGCGCTTAGTATTGCAACAGATTTTGAGGCATGCGCCTTTGCATACCTTCTTGTGCGCCTAGTTGCATGCGTCTTGTTGCATGAAAAGCTGCACCGTCTAAACGTAGCTTAAGGACTATTCTAAAGATAGAAAATAGCATATATGAATGGCTTTTATGTGTTAGATAATATCAGTGTTATTGTATGATAAGTATTACCTAGCATAATATGATCATGGTTAGTATATATTTAGTACATATACTAGAAATAACAAGACTGCTTGATAAGCATTAACAGAGAGTTTATGCAAAATTGAATACATTTCCCAAAGTTATAAATTATTGAATGTGTAATATGAGTAATGAGTATAAAATGAATTTTGCAAAGGAAAGATTTTTGTGACATGCAAAGTTTGTAGATCTTTTCTATAATCCTACTAAAAGATGTGAATCTAATCCAATAGCTTCATTCAAACTACTGGATATAGATAGATCTTGACTTCCAGTGGAATTCATTTCAAACTCTGAAATTGTAAGTCAACTTCTGAGTTCTATCAGAAATATCCTAAGCTTATTTATATTGTATATTTTATAAAAAAAATTTGATTTAGTCAAAGAGATGTAAAACAATTTTTGCAGCATGAAGTCACAATCTATATGACTCCCTCTCTCTCTTACATCATTTATTTTCACAAATCTAATATACTCTCCATCTGTTTATTAATAATTGCTCACTACCAATATTTATTAATAGCCAATCCAGTATTTCTTGGGAATTTCTGATAAATTCAAAAATCAGGAAATGGAAATTTTGTGTCAACTTTTACATCATTATGAGGTTAGGCTTGCTAGCTAATAAAATTAAGTAACTATATGTTAGGCTAGTATAAATGAAATCACAGAATCACACAGGGGATCCTTTTGGTGATGGAAACTTTTAGAACCAACCACGGACAATACTCATTATGGGGTCAATCAGAAAGCTGAAGGATACACAATAAGTTGAACCATGCAAAAGTGTTACTTTACCATATAGTTTAACATTCTTAATATTTTATATATACACACTCTCTATTTCCGTAATAGTTAGTAGTAAGCCATTGTTTTTTTGTAAGTAGCCTAATGTTTTTAATAAAAATTTTAAAGAATAATTTGAGACATTCCATGACCCAATTGAGACATCTAGTCTAATTAGACTAGATGTCTCAAACACGGCTGCACTCAAGGTCGTGTCCGTACTTCTCTATAGGAGCATAGAGTGACTTTAAATGTTTTTGTTTCTTCTCTCTCCTTCAGGTACTTTAGTACTGCGGATAAACGCTTCACTAATGTCTTTAATTATATATTCATTTAACCATTATTTCCATCCCTGTTATATTTATATATTATAAATTGTTGCATTCTGAATTTTACTTGGAGTATTTTATTTTATATGCGAGTTTATAGGTTAGAATCTTTGAAATATTTGCAGAATTTTACAATTTTATGCTAATATAGTATGAACTGCTTGCATATTGTAATTTCAAATTATTCTTTAATATTTTTATTAAAAACATTAGGCTACTTACAAAAAAACAGTGGCTTACTACTAACTACTACGGAAATAGAGCAAGAGCGTGTGTATATATAAAATATTAAGAATAAATTCAGAATTGGCAGTCAATGACCTGTAATTAATGCAAATTCATTTTATTGAATGCAATACTTAATTCTAAATAAAAATAAAAAATAGTTGGCAGATTTCCACTTAAATTCTATTTATTATGTATATTAAACTTAATAAATTAATAACCGGTGCCTTGCGGTTTTTTTTTTATTATTATTGCATGTAACGAATCGATATTGATCATTTTTAGCGGATTCCAGTAATATACGAATTTTATTCAAACTGAATATTTATTTTATTGTTTTGGTAGGCAGTCGTCCAGTCAATATGATTCAATATCGATCATTTTTAATAGGCTTGATTCTCTACAGCTGCTCTTAAGGATCCCAAAATATATGAACACTTCTATATTTCTCCTATTATGTCAGTAAAATTTTATCGATCATTTTCAGTAGATTTGGTTTTCTAGTGTGATCTAATAATGTACGAGTTTTATCCAAATCAGATAATACTGTATTGCAGCGGTTCTCAACACCAGTAGTACACCAGATATCATTTGATAGTGCGTGTATAGTCTTCACTCCCTATTTCTTATACAAGACAGAGGCCTATTTCTGTTAGTGGTACTGAAATTTTTCAATTTTGATTTTGGTGGTACGTATTTATGAAAAGGTTGAGAACCTCTGCTGTAATGAATATCCTAAAAACAAGCCAATTTTTTTATACCTTTTATTCCATTTCGGAATGGAAAGGGTCAGAAACAGGGTAGTGGCTAAAAAATAATTACAGATAAAGTTCATATGCAAAAATCAGTGCCGGCTCTAGAGCAAAAATTTTTGTTGCGGCCCCTCAAGTCAGTTTTGCTGGTGAGCAGACTGGATGGAGCTTACCGTTTAAATTATGAAAAAGAAATAATTGTGTCTTATTACAATAATAACAAAGCACAGAATGCGTCAACGCCCCTTAAATATTGGCGCTCCGCTTGATCGTATGTTGACCAGCCCTGGCAAAAAGTCATCACTTTTTGCTGCTGTACACTGATTATGTGCTCATTTGCATTTTTGCATCAGTAACGGATCTGGGCTTGGCTCATTTGCGCTCCGATATTATGTAATCATCTTATAGTTTGTATATTTAGTTTTCCCTCGAAAAATCGTCATACGTGATGTCATAATCTTTTAACCCATAAGAGCGAAGAACAACTATCGCTTACTTATTTCTATTTTAACAATGCTTACTAGCAGTTAACAGAAAATCCTAACAAAATAGAACGACCAGTCAGTGTACACAATAAAATCAGTAGATGTTAATTACTTATTGAAACAAGGATAATTCGTAGAATTCATGGCTGTCGTGGAAACCGTTTAGAAGAAAAATTTTAATTTTTTTCAGAAATATGACAAATTTTTTTAATCATAAAAATAACCGAAGAATCAAAACTCCGTTAGTTTTCACTTTAACTTTTAATATAACTTCTCCATCACGTGATATTCTTACACATTAGTCGGGCCATTCTATTCTGGTCTAACTACTTTTTAAATGCTAGTACAGGTATCCCTCCTATAACACATTCTTCTACAATACGGTTTCCCTCCAACACGATTTGAAAACTGCGGAAACCCTCATACAACACGGTACTTCTACAACACGGTACTTCTACAACACGATTTTTATTTAAGACATTTAGAAAATTTGTTTACTCTTCTACAACACAAAACATTTTCATTAATTTTTGTAAATCCATACTAGGGGGATACAAAATGCAATCATTGGTAAATACTTTGCTAAAATTAGTCATAAACGCAATTTCTATAGGTGCCGTGAGAGGTCGATACGCAGTCTATTTTCGATTTCTATTTGAAAGTGAATTAATTTTGTGATTGCATTAATTGTCGCCATTTGAGTATTTTGTGTTCCAAATGTACAGTTTTCTAAGTTTTTATTTTTCAATAGAGGAATGTGAAAGAGAAAAAAAAAATTTTATTCATAAATTTTTTGGGGGTACATGCTAAGGATTGTTTTATAGTGGGTTGTAGCGAGTTAGATTACAGATTTTATAAAGAGAGCGGAAGATACACAAACTTTAAATGTGGAAAAAAGTTCAGAAAGTGAAGTTTTATTGTTAAAAAGTAAAAACGTTCTCATTTCTAATGAATAGCGGTAAAGAAGATATAATTATTAAATAAATGTTATATAGGCTGTATATTTTTCCTTTTGTTTGATGTATATTATTTTTTAGGATCTTAAGTACATATTTTTTTTCCTTTCTTTTATGTTTCATGTTATTAATTTCCTTTTGTTTGATGTATATTATTTTTTAGGGTTTTACTTATATATTTTTTCTTTCTTTATGTTTCGTATTATTAATACTCTTAATAAAAATTAAGTTTCGTATGTGGAATTAAAGAAAGTTATTTATTTTTCATGGGATTGGAACGTATCTCTCCTTTTTGTATTGGCTCTGGGTCTCATATAACACGATTTCACACACACGGCATTTTCCAGGAACCTATCTACCGTGTTATAGGAGGGATACTGTAATGTAATTAAAATAATATTTTTTGCAATCTGTTAATCAATTTACTGAAATATTTATTTCTTTTAATTAATATTAATTTAAAATAATAATTTTATTGAACATTTTCATTGAGTTTTTTTATTATATGATATTATAAACAAATTGTAGCTGAATATTATTATTATTATTATTATTATTATTATTATTATTAAACGCAATTTCTATAGGTGCCGTGAGAGGTCGATACGCAGTCTATTTTCGATTTCTATTTGAAAGTGAATTAATTTTGTGATTGCATTAATTGTCGCCATTTGAGTATTTTGTGTTCCAAATGTACATTTTCGATTCTGGACAAGCAGGCGTTGCGCAGGGCATGTCATCGTTTCCGGTCGAGGATCGAGGCAGTAATTGAGGCAGAAGGGAATTACATCAAGTAGTTTTAATCTAAAGGGATCCCAAATTAATGTGCAAATGATAATTTTGATAATTTTATTCTTTTTGTTAAATAAAATTTTGTTTAATTAAATTGTCTATTTTGTCCGGATTTAGATGGTGCACCCTGTATGTTATGAAGAATGAGTGTTGTTTGACACCCTGCTAATACGAAGTTGGTTTTCATTAATAGGTACAAAATAGTGATTTTCTCTTGTTCCAGGAACTGTATGCCCATTTGCAAATCGTTTCTCTTGAATTGGTCTAACTGCTTCAATTTCTTCATTTGAAACAAAAATAAATTTGATTGCAGTCACATTATTTTGGCAATATTCATAGAGATGAATTGGTGTTAAAATTTGGTTTTCAATAGGGCGTTGAAGGCTTGCTCGGGCAGCTAATCTTTTTGCAGTGCCACCAACACCATCACATCGAGATTTCCCATGGTTGGTTCCAAAAAAATTCCATTCTGCACTGATGCCAAAATCTTTCTTGTGATTGCAAAGATTTATGAAATTCTTAAAATTTTTATATTGAGCTGCAGAACCATCACTAAAATAGTGGATGTGCCTGATTGTGATGCCAGATCTCTTCAGGATGTCTATTAGTTTTGTCAAAAAAACATGCACCACAATGGTGTCGTGTCGAAGGCAGTCATTGATAATGCAGTAACAGGTATTTTTAAGATCCTCATCTCCTTTGTAGTAAATTATGAAAGGGTGCAGTGTTGCTTGGCTGTTTTCCCAGTGGAATCCTTGAACTGCATCCTGAACAATAAAAGAATAATTCTCAGCAAAGACCATCAACACAACCAATTCACCCTCTAAGGTTTGCTTTTGTGGACACTAGATATTGACTTTGGTGTTTGGAAATGTAATGATGAATTGAGAGGCTCAGGATTTTTGATGTCAAATCTTCAATAAAATCTTCTGTGGATAATGGTTTTGTTTCTAGCATATCTCGGTCAATGTGAACCCATTGTTTAAATACAATGATTTCATCAGGATCATTTTCTTAAAAACTATTCTGTAAAAATTCTTCCAGATTTTCTTTTCCAGGGCATTTTTCACAATGGTGGAGCATGCAGTCTTTTGATTCTAAACTGCAAACAGTTTTGCTGATCAAAACTTTTAATCTTCAGTGATTGGTGCAGCTGCTAGTATCAACTTGACATTTTGGTGTATCACTCACACTCACACACACACAGAGAATGCATTCCTGTTGAACCAACAGTTATACACCACTTTGGCCGCAGCTCAGAAAATTTTGAAAAGCCAATTTCTGGCTTATTTTGCTTAGTTTCAGCTTTATTTCGAGAACAATATTCTACAAACATTTCTTTCAAGTTGCTGAGAGGAAGACGTTTTTGCATCTGGACTTTCTAACCATCAATACAGACAATCTTTTTTACCTGGGCACATTTGACTAAATTCATCATTTTCATAAAACTTCATCACTTTCTGCTTCACATCTTCAGCAAGGACCACATTGTAAATAATCGCTCTCCCTTGGCCACGAATGGATTTTCCGTGTCCTAAATTCGAACAAAAAAACAAACTAAAAAACGAAACTTGTAACTCACTCATCAATATCTGTACTATTCCTTAAGTATTCACTTCTTATTGGTTTTCCAAATGGGAAGCGAATACAAAGGGAAAATTTTAAGCATACAGAATATAGATTGATAATAAAACAGACATTTTTTTCAGATTCATGTTTTCAAAACATAAATTAGTAGATTAAGGTAATAAATTATAAGATATGATAGAAATACAGGGTGTCCCTATAGTGGACGATCAACTGAAGTGAGGTGACTGGAGAGGTCATTTCCAATCGAAGCAAGGTGTGATTATGCAATTGTTGATTCAAAATTTATACTTTTCCTAGAATCGCCCTGTAATTTCGATAGTTTAACCAGTAACGTTAATTCTTGAAATTTTGCAAAATGTATTTTTAACCACCGCCATTTAATTGCAAAAAAATCTGTTCTGAATAATCAAAAAAATGATCTCTCTCATCACCTTACTTCATTCGATCGTTCACTTTTGGAACCCAAATTTTTTTAGAAACAAAAATTGTTCACTAAACCATTTTTATTATTTGAAAGAAAATAACGGAATTCATAAAAATGCTTTTATTAGAAAGTCACACTCTTCGGGATCATACTTAAAATAAAAAATCAACCAAATAACTCATATTATTTTGTAAATAAATAATTTTAATTGTTAAGTAAATTTTGAACCGTCGACAATTGCGTAACCACACATATAGTTGTTTTGATTGGAAATGACCTCTCCCGCCACCTCACTTCGTTTGATCGTCCCACCTGGGACACGCTGTATAACAAGGGTGGGCGAAAGGCAGCCGGATCCGGCCCGCCGCATAAATTAGAACACATTACAGTTTCGAGCCCACGCGCATAAAATTTAGTCGAAAAGAAAAAATAAAATAATGGATGTTCTGTATAGAATACGCGTCATTAGTGAGATTACTCCAAATTTTCATGATGTAATTAACCACGAACATAGGCGGCCGGATGGCCGAGTGGTAACGCTGTCGGTCTGGTAACTCCTGAAAAGTTTTTTTAAGGTGCTGGCCCGGTCCGGCTATCCCCGTCCTTCACCATCCGGCCCCCTCCCTTAGTAATATTCCTGATTGGAAAGGGGCGTAAAATATATTCTTTGTGTAAGTATCACAAAAGTGGCTACACACGTTAGCAAGATTGACCAGAACGTGTGCGGATAAATTGGCGCAACTATTATTCTTATTCCGTGATTGATTCTCGCGCAAACATATTGCGCGAGAATCAATCTCGCTCGAACATGAGTAGTCATTTTAAGTCAAAGGAATTTTTATTAATTATTAATAATGAAAGAAATTTAATATGTTTGCGCGAGAATCAATCTCGCTCGAACGTGAGTAGTCATTTTAAGTCAAAGGAATTTTTATTAATTATTAATAATGAAAGAAATTTTTATTAATTATTAATGATGAAAGAAATTTTTTTAATTATTAATGATGAATGCTATCATTAATAATTTAATTACATTAAGTCTGAACTCACACGTCCCACAGCAGAACCACGGCACGACTACAAAACTGTGGTCGGTAGTGAATTATAATTATATTAATATACAAACGCGTAATCTAACTCAGACGGACCACGCGTTGCGTTAGCGGTTGAAACCGACTTCAGTTTGTAGTCCGTCTGAATTAGATTATGCGTTCTATATTAATATAATTATAATTCACCACTGTCCACAAACCGTTTTGTGGTTGTGGCTCGTGTGAGTTCAGCCTAATTAATAATTACATAATTACGGCGCCGTAAGGTTAAATTCGCCCTTTCACTTTTTATACGGTCCGCTTCGTCCTGAAAATTGTTCATCCGGCCAGCGGCAAAAAATAACTGCCCACCCCCGCTGTATAAGATGGAATATTTTAATCCGTTGATAAACGTATGAGTCGAAGTAAATTGTAGTTAAAATTTGCATTGTATAATTTTATCGATTACTAACAGAGTGTCTGCCCGTTGTTACTCCATTGCATAGTTTGAAACATATACAGTATATTAGGAAAAACGTACTTTTGATTCTGCGTGTTAATTCCTTTACAGTTTCAGTCGTTTAACTGTTCTTTAATACATTTCCAAAATTTCACCAACTTATAAATCTTTCCACTCTTCGATTCGAAAAAGATTTACTTGGAAGAACATTGAAATTCGTAATGCGCTCTGTACCTTCCGAAAAATTTTGATCGTTTTACCCATCTTCGTGGTATAGCTCGAAGGAAGAATTGGAAAATTATTTCAATCAGATTGCGCTTTGATTTTAATCGATTTTTTTTCTTCCATTATTTTAGATATTTAACTCGAAACATTTTCACTTTATTCAAATATTGAATCGGGTATATAAAACTATTTACAATAAATCTTTATTTGAAACGTTGGGGTATAAGGAATAAGATAGTAATGTCTCTGTTAATGGTGGCCGAAAGATGACCGATAGACATTCGATCGATAGACATTTCTTCGAACGGACACAGAGCGAAGTTTAATAAAAGTTTGTAGAATCTTAATATACATATGTAGAATATTCAAATGTTTTATTAATCATATTTTTTTCTAATAAGGTTTAATATAGGGCGCGTTCCAAACCTCAACAGTAAGTCATCAGTGATTAGTTTCTTTTGACGTCAGAAATAACTCGACATCAGCTTGTTTCTGTTTCTGTTTTAACGTCGTTATTTCTGTTTGACGATGATAGTGATTTGTTACATTCTCTAACTTTTAAAATCTTATCATTTAGCAGGAACTACTTTTCTGCGAAGTTAGAAAAACGGTGTAAACCGGTGTCAAAACGCTCACCACACTCACCACCGCTAGAGATCGTTGTAGCTGTAACGGTGCAACCGGTATGTTGACACCGGTTTACACCGTTTTTCTAACGTCGCAGAAAAGTAGTTCGTGCTAGATGATAAGATTTTAAAAGTTAGAGAATGTAACAAATCACTATCATCGTCAAACAGAAATAACGACGTTAAACAGAAACAAGCTGATGTTGAGTTATTTCTGACGTCAAAAGAAACTTAATCATTGATGATTTGCTGTTGAGGTTTGGAAGGCACCCAATTGACAAGCGTATCCATCCATCGCACATAGCGGCGTTACAATTAGTTTGGAACGCGCCCATAATGTCGATATTTTCGAAGCGCACTATAAACTCCGCGAGTTTCTTCTTTTTCAGATATGAATACATAATAGCCGTAGCGCATTGGTAGGATTTGTTGTTATTGGCTGAATACTGCTACAAAATCCAGTGATTTCTAACTCGAAATTTATAATTCAAATATTAATGTTTAATCGTTATCCGTTATATATATAAATTACGACGGAAAATATACATGTAAATAAAATGATTTATTCGTACTATCGATTGGTAAAACCGAGATTTTTCTACTGGAAAATACTTAGTAACGTTTATTTCTTTTTTTTGATATTTCCTTCAGAGCGTCATTTATGCAAAAATATTGGAAAGAGCTATCCTAGTCGGATGTTTCCTCGTAACGAGAGAACGTCCGATTATAGTAATTACCATGCAATTACGTCGTCATACAAGGTATCGATTGACTATCATTTCTGAAACAGTAGGACTTGGGAAATTTTAATTGAGATTTTCTTCATGAAATTATGCTTATTCTATAAAATGATATGTTTTTTTTGTTACTCAAATATGATTTTTTATTTAAAATTAAGAAAAAAAAGGTTCAAGTTCTCCATTATAAACTTTGGAGTTGGTGATATTAATCTAAAATAATATAGTCTGCTATAAAGTAAGCGTTTAAGAAATTCATTCTAAAAAATGATCTTGAATTGGTGAATATTCAAATGTTTTATTAATCATACCTTTAAATTTATTAATATTATCATTTGTTTCTTTGGATTAATAACAACCATGGGCGCAGTCATCTGGAAAGAACTCAACGTGTTGGATTGTAGCGTAAATGAAATCCGCTACCAAACGTGACGTCACTCACTCAACAAGTTTGATAGCGGCGCTAGCTCGAAGACGCGTTCTGCTGAACGTATCTTCGAGCTAGCGCCGCTATCACAACAGTTGAGTCTGTTGAATCATCATTTATAATTTGCTAGTATCAGTAACACGATTAAAACTAATCATAACTATAATACGATAAAGAATTGATTATTTTTATACTGAGCGGAAATTCAAAATTTTTTTGTTCAGTCATTCAATTTTTATTTGAAGAAAGAGATCATTTTTAAAGTGTACTAAAATAAAATATATTGACTTGGATTAGTAAAAGCGTGATGGTTTTAATTATATTTTAAAATATTAGGTTTGTAACATAAATAATTTCCGTTGTATTAAAACAAAATTTTATTTATTAAAAAATAGGTTTACATTTAATTATATAATCATCGTTGTTATTAGAGTTCCCCATTTTATAGGCAATTAATGAATGCCTTCTGAATAAAAGTTTTTATCTTTCGATACAAAAAAGTCTCGAATGAAAGAATTGACTTCATCGTTATTGAATTTTTTCCATTTAATGCACTTTGTAATGTTCTAAACAGGAGATAATCGGATCCCAAGAATACGCTGGATGTGATAATACTGACCATTCGAGCTTCAAATTTTTCTCCTTAACGATGTAAATTGAGTTTGGTGGCTTCACTGTGAGTGTGTTGGTGACTTTCTGTGAGCTCCTTCAAGCTATTTTCAAAACCACGTTATTTCTGCATAAAGGTAATTAATTTTGTTATATTTTGATAGATAACGTTTTCTGATTCCATTGATATATATTTTGTCTAGTTTTAGTGAAATTTAGGAATTTAGGACTATTTTTAGATTTCCGTTAGGCTTAGCTAGCTAAGTCTAGTTAGGCTTAGCGACCGTTACTCGTTTCTTCGCGAAACTTCTTTGTAGGTTCTTAATTTAGTTATATTCTGATAGTTAACGTTTTTCTGATTCTATAGATATATAATTTGTCTAGTTTTAGTCATTTTTTTTTTATAATTTAGGACTATATTTCGATTTCTGTTAGGCTTAGCGACTGTTACTCGTTTCTTCGTGAAGCTTGTGTGTAGGTCGTCAATTTTGTTATATTCAGTTAGTTAACGTTTTCCTGATTCTATTCATATATAATTTATCTAGTTTTAGTCATTTTTTTGGTGATTTAGGACTACTTTTCTATATCTGTTAGGCATAGCACAGTAAACCTTGCTAGGTTTAGCAACCGTCGTTCGTTCTTTCACAGAACTCTCTTGTAGAGTGTGAATTTTATAATATTTATTTAGATTAGCTTCTGCTGATTCTATTTATATATAATTTGTCTGGTTTCTTTCATTAATTAAAGAATAAGGATAGTATTTAGTTTATAGTATTGGACAGTTTGTCTTCTTAAGTAGATTTTCTTAAATTAGGTTATCTTATTATACATCTTATAACACACACTACATAGACACATATTTAATAGATTAACAACCTTGATTAGGAGTCATGAGTTCTCCCGGTGTCGGCAGAGATCGAGCGAACTCTGAGAGGGGGGTGGACAATGCCCAGTTGTTTCGTCGTTCTTTAAGTAGGATTTATAGTGCCCTAGATGACAGTAGGACTTTAAAGGGAACGATAAGGGACGATATAAAGAAGAATCTAGCTACAATGTCAACTGTTTTTGAAGGGCTGCTTAACGAATTCATCAAGACCGAAGAAAGAGTGGATGAGTTGCATCAAGAGTTGGAGCACAGGCACACAGAGGAACGACCATCTAAACCTCTGTATTCGGAAATCATTCAACGACCAATCCCGAGACGTGATGATGCAGCAGTATTAGTGTACCCCTCCAAGGGCATGGAGGCAATAGAACCAAGGAAGCTGTTAGAAAAGGTAAAGCAGGAGGTCAACCTCAAGGATTTAAAAGTGGGAGTGAAGAATACTAGACCTGTACGATCCGGAGTAGTCATCACGTGCTGCACCAGCGGTGGAGCTTCAAGGTTGAAGGAAAAGAAGTTGCAGGAGAATTTTGAAGTCAAGAAAACGAAGAGGAAACCAAGAATCATGATTACTAGAGCTCCAGTAGACATTACTGCTGAGGCCCTACGTAGCGATATCAGAATTTTTAATGACCATATGGAAGAAGAGCTTTTCTCAGCCAACAACTTTAAACCAGCATTTCAGGTTGGTAAGAGGGCAGACCGGAACCTGTGCTCCTGGGTGGTTGAGGTTGACCCAAGAACAAGGAAAGCTATAGCAGAGAATGGAGACTTTTTGAGTATTGGATGGTCGTCACATAAGGTGCGGGATTTTTACAGCTTCCGTAGATGCTACAAGTGTTGGGCCTATGGTCATTTGGCAAAGCAATGTAAAGCTGAGGTGGTCTGCCCTAACTGTGCGGCAACTGGCCATGACTCGAGCCAGTGTACAACCAGAAGTAGTGCACAGTTCGAAGAGAGGAATTCCAGTGTACCAACTGTCTGAAGTACAACAGAGGATGCCACACACAAGAGTCCCGAGTCGATCCTTATCAAGGAGCCCGTGATCGGCATTGCCCCTTCTTCAGGTACCAATGTCAGCTTGCTGACGCGCGCACACAATACTAATGCGCCACATAAATATACTGCAGGTTAATTTAGATAGATCGTCTGCTGCAACTGACCACTTAGTAAAATATGTACACGACAATAATATACACGTCATTCTCATACAAGAACCTTACGCAAAACAAAACATTTTAGGGTTTCCGTCTCGCTTCAGGATTTTTACTATGGGTGTTGCAACTGCAATTGTCGTCACGGATAGTAAGGTTGTTGTCTCATTTGTACCGGAGATGAGTAATCAGTTAACCACTTCTGTTCTTATTGAGCATGGTAGACATAAAATTATTCTAAATTCTACGTACTTCACCCCAGCTGATGATATTACCACACAGTGTAATTCTCTTCAGCAGATTGTTGGAATTAATACAAGTTACCCTTTGATTATTAGTATAGATAGTAATGCTAGATCTCCGGTCTGGGGGGACAGATTACAAAACAGACGAGGAGAGATATTTTTGGATTTTATGGCGATGCATGGATTAATATTTCATAACAACAATAGGGAGCCCACCTTTAGTGGACATCAGGGTGAGAGTTTCATTGATTTAACAATGTCTAATACATTCGCTGCTAGGTATATAAAAAATTGGGAACTTAGTCAGGATGACTCTCTATCTCAACATAGATACATTCGCTATCAGTTGGATTTTGGTTTTACCCACTCTCCTTTATTTATTGATGAGCATTCTACTCCTAGGTATAATATCTCCAGGGCTAATTGGGACTCCTTCCATCAGGATTACATTGATGGCATGTCGGATTTAATGGAACAGGTACAATATGGCTATGACATTAATTACATAGTTCATCAGTTTACTGACCTTATAAAGCACTGCTGTTACAGAAATATTCCAATACACAATAGGAATAAACATTCTGTCCCTTGGTGGACTCCAACACTTACATCGAGTAGGCGACTAGTTAATACTTTACGGCGGCGGTTCCAGTCTTGTCGAAATCAAATTTATAGGGATTCTTTACACAGGGAGTACATTTTTGCAAAAAGAGCTTATCAAAAGGAAATCCGAAATAGTAAATTGAAATCTTGGAAGGAGTTTTGTGATGTGGAGGGAAACCGTGACCCTTGGGGTAAAGTGTACACTTTTCTAAAAAATTCTAATAATAGGGCCATGCCTCCTACCTTGTTAACTGATGCTGATGGTAATGTGTGTTTTAATTCTGATAGAGCAGTTGGAGTCATAATGGATTATTTTTTCCCTAAAGATGATCTCAGCCAAGATAGCACTACACATCAGTTGGTTCGTTTCTGCGTTAAGCAGCCATACATTGCAGAGGATGACTTGTATTTTTCCCGTGATGAGATACACGATATTGTGAGTGGCTTAGCTAACAAAAAGGCGCCTGGACATGATGCAATTACTTCAGAAATTGCTAAACACATTTTCTCAATTCAACCTGATTTTATAGTCTCTATTTATAATGCGTGTTTGTGGGAGGGTAAATTTCCGGATATTTGAAGAAGGCAATTTGTAAATTGAACCTAAGCCCGGTAAGCGGATTATGCATAAACCTAATTGTTATCGGCCAATCAGTTTGTTGCCAGTTTTTGGAAAGGTTTTAGAGAATAATAATTTGTTCCATTTTATTGGCAATTTTTTTTATTTCATTCATATAGGAGGAAACTGGCTTTGATGTGAAATAATCATATGCTGCTCTTCTATCTTCAGTACTGAATTTTTTCCCAGTAAAAAGTATTTAGGCTCAAACAAATAATGATCATTTGGAAGGATATATCTGGAAAGTATGGTGAAAAAGGCCTGAGCTCCCAATTGAAGTTCTTAATTTTCTCACATTGTTTGCACAATGTGCAGTTCAGCATTTTCTTGGTGGAACAAAAATCTTTCTGTTCACTAATGAGGGATTTTTCTTAATCAATTCTGAGTTTAATTTTAAAAGTTGTTGACAATAGACATCTGTATATATCATTGATTAGATGTTAACAATTCAAAATGAATGATATTGCATATATCTTATTAAACAATATTTTTTTTGATGCATTCCCTCTTTGGTGTTGATTTGGGATTTTATCTCTATCTATTGTTTTTTCTTATGACAATGACAGACTATTTTTCATTTGTGATGTAGCAGCAAAAAAAAAACAGTTACTGTGCATAGTAAGTTAAAAAAGAAATGCATGTTTATTTATTACTGATGACATTTTGCACTAATTCAAGTGGCATCCATTTTCAAAATTTGGATACCTTTCTTATCTCCTGCAGGTGATAATATACAGTATAGTTCCATGAGATGAAATTTAGTCATCCTGCAATCTAATCTATTATAATCCATTATGCAATCTATCTCTGCATCCACAACATTAATGAATGCTTTATGACCAAACTTAACAGAGCATTTAGAATAAGATTTGTCCTTTACACTGCTTTATCCATCTCCAAATCTTTAAACCAATTTCTGAAGTCCTTATGAACTGCATTTCATTTTTCTGTGATACTAATTCTGGTTTCGCTACTTAAGAACAAGAACTGTAAAAATATGCTGTTTGTACTGATCATAAATTTTCATGTTTTTTTCTTTTTAAATCTTCATGAATGAAATGCACTCTTTGCACAATATAACTTTGTATAAATATTAAAGTTAAAACTAAGAATATATTATATGAACTTATAGACTGACCTAATATATGTTCATTTTAGAGAGGAAGAAAAAAAGATAATTTTGAGCAAATACATGAATACATAATTATAACTTTTTGTTAACTATAAATTTAGTTTCTTGTTTCTTTGATAAAGTTTAATATTTGCACAAAATTATCTTTTTTAGAGAATACACACAGTTCATTTTTGACTTATAATACTAAATAACAAAAGAACTTTTAAAAATTATACTCACTTAGTTTTCTTTTCAGATAAAGCTACAACATTTGTCAGATAGTCAAATAATTCACCATTTTTACATCTATAATTATATATATAGAACTTAAATTAGATGCAAAATTTTTTCCCATACTGAACAGAAAAATAAATTATTTGAAAAAGAAATATTAGAGAAAATGTTTTAATATAAAAAATCATCCATTGAAAAAAATTTGTTTACAAAAAAGTCTATTCTAATTTTCTTAGTGAGAATATGAAGCATAAATTAATATATAATTAATTTAATGATATCTAATACAGTCCTCAATTTGCATGATTAATTTGTCTTGAAAATTTCCAAAAAACTACACAAGTCTAACAATACTTAAATTCAATATATAAAAAAATTTGATTTTAATTTTGTTAATAAATTCAAAAATTTATAAAAAACTAGCTGTAATACCCGGCGTTGCCAAGTTTTGTTTATAAATCACATATTAAAAATAATGTCAACATTTGGCACAGAATTCAAAAAAGGACAATACAAAAGGCTAGAATGCAATATATATTCTGGAATTTTACCCCAAACTTGTTAATAAATTTTATTGTGACAACTTTAAGCCCAATTTTGATAACCATTTGCTAAATGGCAAAGGTATTGCATACTTTGATATTTGGGCAACATATAGACAACTAGGTTGATTGAGCAGTGTAGAAGTACCAACCCCATTGCATTCTTAGTTTGTGTTATTATTTAAGAAAGTTGCCTCGGAAATCTCGAGACACTGAATATGGTCATTTTTAGAGGCCAATATCATCCTGAAGGACACTTCCAATTTTATTTCTAATAACACACTGGGAAAGAGCAATCTTTGTTCTTACAAATCTATGTTTCTTATCTTGGGTAGTACACTTCAGTCTCTAGGTCTTGCTTTAAAGATAATAATTTCAGTTGTGCCTGACAAGCACTCGTTTATTGTTTTCTAGCACACAGGCTGGTTCTGAGACCACTGCTGTTGCAAGCTAACATTCCTGGTTCTGTTAAAAGTAATTTTGCCTACATTGGAATTAAAAACAGATGTGATTGCTTTGTTGATTGACCTTGTTTTGGTCCATGGTAGCTGAGCCACTACCAATTGTTATTGATAACCCCATCACTTAGGGGCCAAGCCTGATAGCCAGGCAAGTCTAGCCACAGGTAGGTCTCTTTCTCATAGGTTCCCAAGCCTAAGTTCTGGTTTTTTGTCTAGAATCCAGAGCCTGAGTCAGGGTGTCTGTCAGGTTCCCAAGCCTAAAAATAGTCGTCGTCGTCTACAATTCGAAGCCTAAGAGTGGGGTATCTTTATGGTTCCCAAGCCCAGCAAAATTCAATGAATCACTGTTTCAATAATTGAAACTTTTCATTGATGCTGGCAACAATTAATTCTGGCAAACTGTATTGACATCCCAAGGTTGATGCAATTGGAACAGGAATTTTAGCAATAATTTGCTGCTCGGGGATCCAGCATGCATCCTTCAGTGAAATGAATTGTCCACTCCATGAGGGTGCATAAAATTGACCAGAGCATCTTACTCTCCATTTGAAATTTCATAAATATTTCCAATCCACTAATTGTTGTCAGATGCAGGCAATGTAGTTTCCGGGTTGTAGATCTGTCATAGGAACAGAATGAAAATGAACTTCTGCTGATCTGTTGATATACAGGGTGCGCCAGCTAAATCCGGACAAATTTCAAATTGAATTTCCCGCCAAATTTTACATCAGCGTTACTACGCTGCTGACGTTTTAGTAAGCCAGATAGACGATGCGTTCGAGGATAAATTAAAAATGGCTGATCAGTTAAGATCGAGTGCAGAATTTAATCGGAGAGCAGCAATAATCGAAGGCCTTCGTGCTGGACGATCACCTACCGAAATAATTCGGTTCTTTAACTATCCAAAATCGACAGTTTATGATGTTGCTGCTAGATATGC
>AYEL01080089.1:0-44527 GCA_000484575.1 Olivierus martensii
TATATGATATGAATATACATTTGTTTTAATTTTATTATTTTTTGTCCTACTATGAAATTATTTCTATAAGTTAAAAATAAATGTTATATTTATTTTTAATTTATAGAAATACTTTTACAGTAGAACAAAAAATAATAAAATTAAACAAATGTATATTCATATCATATACACAAAAGTATATGTATTGTATATATGATATGAAAATTTTAAAAATTTCCGTTTGCATGGATTAATAAATAATGAAAAGGTTGATAAAGAGTGCAAAAAAAAAATTTCGAAAATTCGCAACTGGGGCCCGTGTGAAGTTGGCCCCCCAAATTTGTTTTGGCTCTAGGGGCCAAACGGCGGGGTGCAAACGAAATTATTAAAAGTGCAAAAAGTGCTAACAAAGTGCAAACGAGTGCAAAAGAAAAAATTTAAAAATTCAAAAGTGGGGGCCAACTTCTCACCGGTGTGGAAATTATTTAAATTAAATTGTTCATGAAAGATACAAATTGCTCTAAAAATGAAGTTCTCAATTAAGGCCATCAGATTTTTAATGCGACCACAGCAAAATATTTTTGGAGGACAGAGTTTAAGGAAACGGTGGATAAAAGTGTATTAAATTCCTATTTCTTGTATTTATAGAATATACTATATAGCAGAGTCAAAATTTCGGCGGTTAAGGAAAAATTAAAAAATGCACCTCTTAATAACAAAAACATATTTCTTTTGTCGTATTTTTGCATCTTTTTATATTTTTTATATAAGGTAAATACATCATGTTAGTCCAGTTATTTGCCACACCTTAGCCCATTAATTCTTAGCCTGGGTTCTATCACGAAATTATGAAATATGTGAATATATGAAACATATAATTTTTAATAAATGATATATTAAGCACTGCATACATATCTGTATATTTAATTTGAAGACTGTTGCTTATATAAACTTAATTGATTTTAAGTGTTCTGTAAAAATTTCTACAATTAAAAGTGTTATGCGACTCAAAAAAGTTAAGTACTACTACCCTAGTCCCAGAAAGATTATTTTGAATAAATTAACACATTAATAATGTATGATTTTAGTAAAATGATCATATTTTTAGTAATCAAAATAAGTATATATGTCGCCTGGATAGTCGTAGTGGAAGCATACTGTGTTTACACTTTGGTTTACATACATACGGTTCAATTCTTTGGTCCTACATGGCCAGTTTTTTTAGGAGGGATCTGTGACTTGCTCGTTGAATCGCATTCTCCACGTGAAGCTGAATCATCACCAAGCTATAAATCAGGGGTGGGCAATTATTTTCTACCGCGGGCCGGATAAGCAATCTTCAGGCTGAAGCGGGCCGTATGAAAACTGAAAAGTGCCTAAGGGCGAATTTAACTTATTAAATTTTTATTGATACATTGTGAAATATATATTAGGATATGTTCATTTTTGCTGTTTACAGTGCCATAAAAAAATAACTCTTATTTGTATGATCCATACAACATATTCTGTTATCTTTTCTTTTTTGTATTTGTCTTTTTTTTCTAAAAAAAAAATTAACACATTACTATTGTTATAAAAAGAGATTAAGTTCATTAATCAGAAGTTGTAATAATGATCTCAAAAAATATATCACTCACTGGTGTATTTCTTAATTTTGGATGATATTCTATAAAAGGCTTTTCTTGGTAGCAGCTACCAATGGCAGCTTTTTGGCTTAAACCATATCACTTAAGATGCCAAAGAAATAAAATTATGAATAAAACAGCAGAGATATGTCATAAGAAAATACAATTAAAAACTTTATCCTATATAAATTCTAATCAATTATAATAAGAGTATTTTAATTTTATAATTTTTATAATTACTGTTTATAAATTTTTTCATACACTATTTTACAACTGGTAAGACTGTAATTTTAAATCAATTAATTGTATAGAATTTTGTCAAAATTAATTAAACATTGCTTTAAATTCTAATAATACAAAAATAAATTGTTAGGTTTTTGAAAAATTACCAAACTTCAGTGATCTATTGGTAATTTGAAGTAAAAACTGCTTAATCAATATACACTAATTATTTACTGCTAAACCTGAATAAAATATATAGATGGTAGTTATTTTAAACAGTCCTCTGCATTACATAATTAAAAAGTAAAGTTTAATTTGTATAATGGGCAAAATACACTAGTCTTTTTACATAATTATACTATGTACAACAAACTGAATTTATTTCAGTTTTATGTTCTAATTAAAGATAATAACACTATAAATAGCAATACTGTTCAATATATAACATTATGTGTGTTTTATATTGAAACAAATTTCTTTACATATTGTAAAATAATCATTTTCTCACTTACTCTTTACTTAACAGACTGTAAGACACAATTAGTAACATTTGTGAATTTTCATAATTCCTCTCATTAAGTAATTTTTCAGTTACAGAGAAATTGTTATAAATAATGTGATTTCTCAATAATAAAAGCCAAAGTTTTTACTATGAAACCATGAGACTTACAGCATTTAAATGAAATGATTGTAATTAAATAAAATGTATATAATGTGTATCATTAATATTGATAATTGTGTGTGTATATTGTTTTTACACAAATAATTTTGTGTAAAAACACATTATTTATAACAAAATATAAATTATGACTTTTATAATAATATTAAAAATGAAATAAAAATGAATTGTATAGTAGAAGGTTTAAATTTTCAAGAATGTGATATTTAATAGAATAATTATGAAATATTCAATGCTTGTGGAATTTGTTTTTATTGCTTTTATTAATATTGATAATTGTGTGTGCATATTGTATGATGTGCATGTGTTGTATTTCTGTATGCAATAAACATATTTTACATTATTTTTTCTACATACAGGATGTGGCATAAGTCAGTTAATCAAAAATGCATGATCTAGTGTAACAATAATGATTTATTTAAAAAATCAACAATGTTCTACAGACGTTGTTCAAAGTGACTCCGACAGCAGTCAGCCACTGATTTGCAAATACTGTCACAAAGATCACATTAGTATCAAAAACATTTTCAAAATGGTGCACAATCATTTTGTTTAAATGTAGGTCTTTTGGTTTCATAGTAAAAATTTTGACTTTTACTATTCTCCACATTGAGAAATCACATGGTGTGAGGTCCAGTGATCTTGGCCACTCCATTGTACCATGCCTTCCTATCCACTCTTGAAAATGTTCATTCAAAAACGCAAGTACAATTAATCCATAATGCAATGATATGCCATCTTGTTGCCAAATAAGATTGTTTTTCACTACTGCTCTTAACATTTGATGGTACTTCTTTGCAGTTATAGACCATCAAAAAAAAAAAATAAGAGCCTATCACTCCTTATTATACATTAGCATATACCTGCCCAAACTGTAACATCAGTAACATTTAGTTTCTTGAGTTGCTGCAAAGTATTCACTAAGGAAAGACCACCCAAAGCAAACAAACAAAAGAAAGCATGCTTGAAATGAGAACAGAACAGCTGAGGAAAAGCTGAATATGAATCCTTCCAATAAAAAAGTGAAAATCATCAATGGCACACTCATTTTTCAAATGAAGTGCAAGCTTGGTAATACTTCGACATCTTCAAAAAAATCAACAGTAAATAGAAAGAGATCCAGAAGAAGAAAAACAAGATCTAAGAAAAGGAAAACAATGAGAATCCGTATCGGTGCAACATTTAATTTCTCTTCAATTATAGCTTGTGGATTCTCTGAAGCCCAATAGACACAATTATGACTGTTAACTCTTCCATTCAACTTAAAAGTTGCCTCATTGGTCGATAAAATTTTTTTTAATAAAAATTAGGTTCACTTTCATTCCAAATTACATACCACTTGCAGAATAAGTCTTCAATCCAGCTTTATAACAATGTAGGCCTATAAGGTTTCATATGTAACTTATACAACATTCTCCTTAAACTCCTATCAGAAATTTCTAGTTCCCTAGAAGCTCTTCTTGCTGATTTCTTGGGTGACTGAATGAATGCGTCTACAAGGACTTGCATTTTGTCTTATGTGGTTACTAATTTGGAGAAGCACAGTGTGATAAAGTTGACTACTGAACTTGTCTTTTCAAACCTTTTATTTAATTTGTAGATAGTTTGTCTACATGGTGATTGAGTATCTGAGAAATGTTGAACAAAAGTTTTTTTTACAGCTGCATAATCTCCATAAAGTCGCTACCACTTCTTGAAACAAACATATTATTCAGTAGAAAGTTTTCTGTTAATTTTGTGCACCTTGAAACAAAAAAAAAAAAGTAAAACTAACAATGAAGCCAAAGCAGATAGCTAGTTTTCTTCTCTCAATACTCTCTAAAACACATTTCCCCCAGTCTTTCACAAATTAGCAATATCTGCAACAAAAGCAATAATAATAATACAAATAGTTAACTGACTTATGCCACACCCTGTATATATACATATTATATATCAAGAGACATTGCAGTGACTATGCCAAGTAAAGTAGTTATAAGATTAATATTTAAGAAAACTGTTCAATAGAAAATTGACTGCCAAATTTGAAGCTTCAAATCTAATTTAAATAAAAGAACTAGATATGTTTAAAAATAGCAAAAACTGGCAAAAAATTTTTTTCCTCTGAATTTTTGTTCTACACGATGCACTTTTCAATCAATTTCCATTAAATTTTGAATATAGATATTGCTTAGAGTACTTGAACCATTCTGAAAATTTCAACACAATTGTGGCAAAATAAAGGGAGAATATAAGTGGATCACTTCTCTGTAAACATACTGTCAACCGATTTTTGACCAAATCTGGATTGTATATATACAAAATTAATGATCAGCTTGATGTAATATAATTTAATTCTGCAGGAATACATTTAATTTTTATTAAAATATTATTTTGTATATTTCACAATAGATGGAACTAACAAGTAAGTGTTATCCCTTATGCTACTAATACTTAGTTCCATCTATTGTAAAAAATATAAAATAAAATTTTAATAAAACAGGTAACATAGGCTAACAGGGATGAGATATTTTGGGAATACCTTCCTTAAATCCTTCAGAGTTATATTTGTCTTTGTCATTTCTTAACCTTCTAAATATTGTACGTAGGTCCTCTTTTATATGCCATCTTTTTCTTTTGCTCCTCAGTGACTTTTTTAATTGTCTTAATATAATGACTGATATGAAAACAATTAAAAAAGTCACTTCAGAGTGATGTCTGAATTCATGATGACATCATAATGATGTAACAATAAATGGCATCATAAAATGCTTTCATTGCATAATGTCATGATGACATAACAATGAATGATATCACTATGATGTCAGATGGCCACTATGATGATGGCATAGCAACTTTTACTTTCATGGAATAGAAAAATTCGAATTTATATGACAATAATGAATTATAAATTAAAATTTTTTATATCTAAATATTTATTTGTAATTTCATATCTACAGTTGGTCCCTACTTGTCAGTTTTGACTTATGTGATTTCAAAGATACATAAGAGATATGGATGCATAAGACTCTTCATTTTTATTGAATTTCCATAAAAACAATGTACAAATGAAAAGTGATATTTTTGCAAAAATATTACTTATGACCTTAAATTTTTTTACTTATGCTTAAAATACAAATATGCTCATAAGTTTCATTTGGCTATTCCAATTACTAATGTGCCCATTCATATATATCAAATTCAAACATTATTAGACTTATGAGGTTTTCGATTTACACAGAAAATTTTTGGACAAATTAACCACATAAGTCAGGTGCCTACAGTATTGCTAATTTTTATTAAAAATAATAAGATGAATTTATTTAAACTTTAATTTGAGGAATCTATATTTGTTTGTAAAATATCATAATTATTTTGGTGTGTTAAGTACTTCAAATAGTCTGAACTATTTATTTGAACAAATTATTAATAAATACAAGAAAAAAGAAACCTGCAAAGGATTCAATTATGTCAAAACTTTTATTTTTTTACAATTGATCATTTATTAAATTCAACAAATCAGTAACCTAATATAATTTAGATTAGTTTACCTTCAATTCCATTTAAAAATCCATTTATTTGACTGAAATTATATTAAATATAAAAATTTTATTTTAAAATACTGTATGACAAATCTATTAAAAACAGATAAACATTTATAATTTAAATCTGTATTTAGCTTAAAAGTAACTTTTAATTATATGTACTTTGCATCATTATTCATATTTATTTAAACAAGTAGCACAAAAATATTTTTAAAATAAAAATTATAGATATTCTCTAGGATATACAAATAATTGTGACCAAAATCCTTTTTGTTTGAATCAAATTTAGCATAAAGTTGGAAAAAGAATTCTTATTCAAAAACTTCCACATCTAAGTGAATTACAATGACTTATAAAATGTTATGGTACCATGTTGTTCTGACTGAAATGGAAACATCCTCACATATATCATTCCACTAATATGATATTTAAAATCAACAAAAAATATACAAAATATAGATTAAAGAATTTAAACTTTTAAATGTTGTAAACTAACATATTAGCATCTTCAACTTACAAATACTGTAAAACGTTTATGTTCTATATCTAAGAAAATAAAAAAATTATGAAAAATATTTTTATTTTCCATAATTAGATATATATACAGTAGTTTAATCATCAATTGTTTCTGCATACAATCAACACGCATAATAGAAACTTAGATTCTCCCACTCTACAATGTGTAGGATGGGAGAATCTAAGCTTCTATTATGCTCATATTGAGTTCTATTATGTGGAGTATTGGCGGAGACCTGTTGCTTATCACAATTGAAAATTACGTTTGGATAAGTGACGTTTCGGATAATCGACGCTCTACTGTATTATATTATACTGTTAACTTACTCTGCTACTTATAAAATCCCAAATAATTATAGCACTGTAAGCAGGAATATTATTATATTTATACCAATAATATTAAATATACATAAACAAAATTTATTTTGTTTATTTGTTATCTGGAGCACTTTCGGCTTATTTACAGCCCTCATCAGTGGTAGATTCAATTACAGATCATTAAAATCGAACATAGAACGAACGTGCACATTTCAAAAACTAACATATTATAATCATTACTATAGTAACACCAATTTTAAAAAAATATATACTCTAAAATTAATATAATATCGTATAATATTGAACATATAATATTAAAATTAATATTAAACTTAGCTTAAAGTATATATTACGTGACCGATAATACTGTGGTAATTAAATTAAAATTGACTATTGTTTTTGCGCTTTTTCACACCACATCCAAGCTTGGCTGACCGTATTGGGTTCTATGGTGTTAACTACATTATGACCTTTAGATTTTTTATCCATTATGTTAATAGCCTCCACGATTTTACCTTTCAATGGGTCATCTATTTTCTTAACTATCTAGGCATCATCCCAGTTTACCACTAAGTCAAAGTTGGCTAGCCGTTGTGCTAGGGATGTCTTCTCATTATTCTCCACTGCGTCTAAATGGTTTTGCCTCCAGAAATGAGTTGGCGATTAGTGAGGTGGCGGTTTATAGAGGGGATTTCATGTTTTAACATATAGGAGCAGATTTGTTATTGGCTTTCATCACATGTTTTAACATATAGGAGGAGATTTGTTATTGGCTTTCATCAGGCGAATTTCGTGTTTTAACATATAGGAGCAGATTTGTTATTGGCTTTCATCAGGCAAACGTTTTAACATATAGGAGCAGATTTGTTATTGGCTTTCATCAGGCAAATTGTTTTAACATATAGGAGCAGATTTGTTATTGGCTTTCATCAGGCAAATAAAGGGTGGCAGTTTATAGAGGGATTGCTTAAAGAGGTTTGACTGTATATAAATTTAACTGTTAAATATATCCATACACATAAAAAGTTTCCAATATTAACTGATATTACGTAAAAAAATTCTATCATGCTAAAAATATAATGGATTTAGCATATCTTAAAATTATTTATTGACCTTATTTCTAAATATCTAATTACATGAACTTTAAAAATATATTTTTTTTAATTGCTTTAATACTATTCAATCAGCAATTTAACATACTGAGTAATGGAAAAGAGAATCCCTTAAAATGAAAAAAATCATGAAGAAAACAAGAATCTTTTTTTTGTAATTTAAATACTCTCAAGTTTGTTAAATGAATGCATGTTTTTGGTAACATTTGATAATATCAAGTTATGGCTTCTTAGAATAAAATTATTTCAATCATTGATATACATTGGTGTTCAAAGAAAATCACCTGGATATTTCATGTTCAAATTCTTTTTTGCAATAGTATGACACATTAATGACTAGCATCACAATATGGAAATATAAACAAAAAGGTATTAATAGTTATGGCAAAAAATAATATCTGACACTCAAAATATATCAAAATGAGATTAGCAACTTTTATACAATGATTTAATAAACATGACAATTATGGCTGAAATGTTACCAGAAACCTTTTTGTTTTTGTTTTCCATTTAAAATGATAAACTAAAGAAAAGTTCATGAGATACAAATATTTACTTGAACCATCTCTAGCCCTAATCATTTTAAGGGGATAATGCCCCCCTTTTTTTTAGCACTCATGCATTTTTAATGTACTTTCTGAAGAAAATGAAAGCTTATAAGATTAGGCTTATGTATTGTCTGTCTCATTAATAACTTTTGAATTAATTAGCAGGTTTTCGTGAAATTCTGTAGTGATATTCTATTATTAAAGGAACCTTGATGCCACATTCTTTAACCTATAGGATCAATTAATCCTACAGAAAAGAATTTCAATTTTATCATAATTTTAGTTTACATTAATGTCAATAGATGGTGTTGAGAATTAATAATGTAGAGTTAACATATGACTAACTGGATTTCTTAACACAATGCAATCACAACTTATTGCTAACCAATCACTAGCTGCCAATTTTAATTAGCAGTCAGATGCATACACAACTGCTTTAGCAAATTAGATCAGCCCATACTTATATAGCATATTAACCTATACAATTGCTTATTTTTTACATGTGGATGAAGGTGGCATTTCAGGGAATGATTGAGGACCAACTATCCATTGAAATAATCTGATACACTCCCCTAGATGCTATAGATTTCATTAGATGTATTACAAAAAAACAAAAATACAAAAAGAATGAAAAGAAAGCATTTAAGACCTTATTACAGAGAATTTTGATACACTTTAGCAATCAAGATGTGGCCAACAAAGAACTCGAATGGGTACTCCACCAAGGGGAATTACATGGTTACAGTCGGAACACCATACTTAAACTATGGGAAAACATCACATGCAAAAATACTAGGCAAGATACCAATGACAACAACGACACATATGATGCAGAAACAAAAATATACTCTGTAGAAAATAACCAGATTTTCAGAAAGTTTAGATGAAATTTAGAGAAAATAATGAAGAATAAAATAGTGTATAACAGGAGGAACACCATGTTTAACCTATTGAGGAATGACAAAGATGCAACAAAGAATAAAATAGTGCATAACAGGAGGAACAGGATGTTTAACCTATTGAGGAATGACAAAGATGCTAGGAAATGCAATGAATTCCCCAGAGTATATGAAATCCCTTTTAAGAGCCTAGACACATGAAGAGATGAGATATATGTTGGTTACACTTCCTGTTCCCTGCAAAAAAGTCTATCGGAACACCAAAAAGACGCAGTGGAGAATAATGAGAAGACATCCCTAGCACAACGGCTAGCCAACTTTGACTTGGCAGTAAACAGGGATGATGCCAAGATAGTTAAGAAAATGATGACCCATTGAAAGATAAAATTGCAGAGGCTATTAAACATAATAGATAAAAAATCTAAAGGTCATAACGTAATTAACACCGTGGAACCCAATACAGTCAGCCAAGCTTGGATGTGGTGTGAAAAAACGAAAAAACGATGGTCGATTTTAATTTAACCACCACAATATCATTGGTCGTGTAATATATACTTTAATATTAATTTTAGAGTATAAATTTTTTTAAAATTGGTGTTACTATAGTAAGATTATAATATGTTAGTTTTTGAATTGTACACGTTGTCCTACAGGATGTTAACATTTCTCGTAGGCTCTTTGGGCCAATGCTGCGTAAAGGAAATCTAGCGACAGCATTGGCCCAAAGAGCCTACAAGAAAGATATTAACATCCTGTGGGACAAAGCAAAAATCTTTAAGAAGGTGCATGATCATAGAGACTTATTTATTTCTGAAAAAATAGAAATCCTAAAAGCTAAGGAGAATGAAAAGATTGTTAATTCACAACTGGCAGACAATATGTCGAAGGCTTGGAGATATACGATATCTAAGTACAATGACTCCTTTTAAGCTGATGAATTCTTATTTATTGTGTTTACCTATTTGTTATTAACAAGATAGAGTTATCATATAAAACAAAAGTCTTAGAGGATCGGAAACGTCTTGCTTACTTTATTAGGTTTTATTTTTACATTTTATTATTTTTTTATGTTTATTATTGTTTATCTTGTAATTTTTTAGAAACCTTTCAACCCTATATTTTGTTTTATAATTATTTCCGGCCAGACCAAATTGTTTTTTAAAAGACAGTTGTTATTTTTGTTCTAGAATCTTATTTAAAAAACTATTCTACTGTGTGATAAGTTTGTAACTGAAGATGGAATCGTAACAAACCAAAAGCGTTTTACCGTCGTTCAATAAACATTGCTTTTTACTTCACTGTTTTTTGTGCTATGATTAATTGTAATTTTATTGACACTAAAATTTTCCTTTTACTAAATATAAAGTGATACTTCTACAGGGTTCACTGCTATTTTAATATTAAAAAAGTTTATAATTTCATTTAAATCAATTTAAAATTTATCATAAGTGCTTAACATTATGATGGAATAGCAGCTGACACACATTGTATTATGTGCCCAGAAATTCAAGGGCAATGCCAGGCATCTTAGCTACATAAACTTGAAATTTTTACCATTAACTGTAAATAATTTTCTTTTGGAAATAATAAAATGATAGTTGAAGTGACAGTTACTTGATTCACAAGATTATAAAATATAACTTTGATAATAAATTTCAAAAATCAAACTAATATATGTTTTATTTGAGATTCAACAACATTTTTTATAATTAAATCATTTATAAATTTTATTTAACATTTTATTAATAAAATATTGATGGGCAAATAAGCCTCGATTAGTGCGAATAATGGATTCCACAAATTTCTCGCACTAATCGAAGTATTAACTATATATAAAATATGGTAATTGGTTCTTGCTTTGAGAGATTCTGGCCATTAGCCAACTTTCGATGAATAACCACAATACTAACTGTTTAAGAAATATTTAATTTTATATTTTTTACATTGTTGTTCATCATCTAAATTAATAACTTACCAGGAATTGCGTCTTATACCATCATCAAACCAACCACCAAATCGAAACCAAAACAGTGAATCGAAAGCGGAAGTTGAGCGCCGCCTGGCCACCAATTCTGGGTTAAGATTGAGTAGATAGTCCGATTTGCGATTAAGCATTGCAACTTTATTGAATCAGTAAACCACCAATTCTGGGTTGAGAATTGAGTGGATAGTCCGATTTGCAATTAAGCATTGCAACTTTATTGAATCAGTAAATTCGATTTGCAATTAAGCATTGCAACTTTATTGAATCAGTAAATTAGTTCGCCGCCTGGCCGCCAATTCTGGGTCGAGAATTGAGTGAATAGGCTGACTCTGCCTGGCCGCCAATTCTGGGTCGAGAATTGAGTGAATAGGCCGATTTCAATTAAGCATTGCAACTTTATTGAATCAGTAATTAGTCCGATTTGCAATTAAGCATTGCAACTTTATTGAATCAGTAAATTAGTAAAGATAGAATTAATAAGCGAAGTTAATGAACCAATGAGAAATTTTTAAAATTTGCGATTAAGCATTGCAACTTTATTGAATCAGTAAATTAGTTCCAGATTGGCAAGCATTGCAACTTTATTGAATCAGTAAATTAGTTCCAGATAGCATTTAGCAATAAATAGCTAAGTCAATGAACCAATGAGAAATTTTTAACAAGTTTTCTATTTGTTTATTAGCAGAATATGACAGCAAATGATAACAAAAGAAATTTTTTCACAAGTTTTATTTTAAATAAAGAAATCATAATTTTTAACAAGTTTTCTATTTGTTTATTAGCAGAATACGACAGCAATACAAAAACAAATTTTTTTTTCACAAGTTTTATTTTAAATAAAGAAAATCAGGTAATAAACAAAAAATAAATAATATGTAGCACAGCAATATAATAGGCAAATAATAGCTAACAGCAAAAAAGCCCATCTTTCTGATGTTTCACTCCTTCAAAGCCAAGTGACTGTTCTTTTGACTGCTCCACATCTGGTTTTACTAACCAAAAATTAACATTAATTTGTTAATTAACATCATAAAAGGGGACGGATATTTGTTAGTAAGACTGGTCTATGCTTACAACTTGCATTAATCGAATATTTGCTTGCACTAAGTGAAAAACAGTATCATTTTTATAAATTGCACTAATTGAATATTGCATTACTCAAACTTGCACTAATCAAGGCCTACCTGTACATTATAAAATAAACTTTTGTTATTATCTATCAAATTTGAGATTTTGACGGATAAGAACCATATGCAACAATAGCCTGTCATCCATAATTAAAACGAAAATATGATAAAGAAAGCATGTGCACTGGGTCTTACAGACTTAAGGCTACTTTGGTCTCTGGTGGACCAAAGTAGGCACAGAGAAAGTAAGTAATAATCATGGTTAGTAATAATTATAATTATTATCTTAAAAAAAAAAAAATTATAATTTCTGAAATAAATGAAATATTTAAATGCAACCATGAATGCAATGTTTATGTAGCCTCCATGCGCCGAATGCTAACTGAACCCTCTGGCTAGGGAAGAGCTAACATTTTTCAATCGACAAAGCCAAAAATTGAAGTCAAACATAAATAGGAAGTAAACTATTATAAATTTTGTTTTAAATTATCATAAGATTAAGATTTAGTTTTCTAAAAGACAATATTAACCTTTTCTGCTCTTCAATTTAAAAAAAAATACGTGCTTTTAACCTCCAAGGTCATATGAAATATGATATTTAATATTCAAAATTTTGCCATAACTTTTTTACTTTTTAATTTTTTGGCACGAAAAAATCAGAATTTGTTGTCCATATACTGTGTCCTGATATCATTTTTTAATTTTGGATTAAGGCGTTTTCGTGCCGCTGTGCATATATACAATAGATTCCGCTTAATTGAGACACGTCAGGCCAAGCCATTTTGTCCCAATTATGCGGCAGTCCCAATTAACCGGTGTCCCAATTAAGCGGAATCCACTGTATTAAAGTCGATGTTAATATGCATTTAACATCGACTTTATCTAGCACAAAAATGCGACAGGCATTAAGGCGTGCTGTAATGCGACTTCTTATTCATAGATGAATCACACTAACCGTAAAGTCAGATGCAAAAAAGCGAAGCAGTCAAAATAGAATTCTTATCATTTAACCAAAACTAGATCAAATGGTGTTACAGTGAATGCTTCCACTTTTACTCTCTCGTGATAATTTGTTTACGACTTCTAGCCGCAAATTAATAATATGACATCAATTAGTATTTAAACACAGGGAATGTTAACTGTCAATCAAGATCGTTTCCCGCCAGTTTTGTTAACAGTTATAAGTTAAATCAGTATTTTAAAAAATTATCATCATCTATAGAAAACAAAATTATTTTAACTTGAGTGAATAAAAAATAAGATTTATCAGTATTCATAAAGCACACTTCTCGGCACAGAAACATATGAGTAAAAATTTACTTCATCTCTAAACGATCAGTCCTTGCTGCCTATCACAAACCTGATAAACCCTTACACATTAATTAACTCGAAGGAAAGGATCTGAATTAGGCAAATCCACAGCTAACCCTAATATGAACCTAAATAATATTTTAATTGAATTATAAAAAGATGACAATTAAATATCGATGGGAATACAGTTTTTTTTTAAATAAATCTTTAATAGAATGGAATATTCGATTCGCATTATTAATCATTAGGCAGCAATATTTTAGTTTGCAATGTGACGCATCTAATGCCGACAGCTACGTTAAGTTCTTGCCTAAACAGTGAGATTAATTATGAAAAAATTGAGAAAAGATTTTCAGTTAAATTATTATTTACAACCACGCATTGGATATAGCCGCTTATTTTAGGTTCATGTTAGGATTATCAATGTGACGCACCTAACTCTGAGATAAACTAGATTCTTGCCAACTCGAAGTCTACGGCTTCTCTCATTGTTAGCTTATTAACACTCACTAATCTTAAGATACAGCAAACGAGTAATAGTGAATGAATTCGTTCACTTAATGTAAACGTCGTAAAGAACACCACCCACCGCATTCATTCGTCTTCACAAAAGTTCCCTCACTAGGCAGTATATCAAAGCAAGTTCGAAAGTGTTCAATCAAATGACTGTTGATAGTACATATGGATATATATTGATATATAAATGACAAATCATATGTATTTATTAATATGATTTGTCATTTTTAATAGATACTGCATGACCATGGAGATTAAATCTTCATCTCCTAACATATTTGCAGAAAAATAATCTTTAACCACACCAGTTATCTGAATCAAATTATTTTTACGTACTCATAACATTAGCAAATTTGAGCGAATGTCTATACGCATTTGATTCATTTAGATGTGGACGACAAGGCAAATTTTATACCGAACGCCAAACAAATTTGACCAAATTTGTTAGCTGTATACTCTTTAAACACTTCCTATGCTACAGGCTTGAAGCAAAAATACACAATATATAACATCCATCAAATGCAGCACATGAAAGTTGCAAAATTAAAATCGGTACAAGCTACCGCATCATAACACACTTCTGCAGTATATGATGCGATGTATCTGATCAATTAAAAGTGAAATAAATATTTTACTAAAAATTGCCTGATTACATGGATGCTAAGTCAACACGCTTGCAGATTTTATAAGCTCAATCTTAACCTTTTCCGCTAATCAATTTAAAAACAATATGTGCTTTTACCCTCCATGGTCATATGAAATATGATATTTAATATTCAATATTTTGCTATAAGTTTTTTACTTTTTAATTTTTTGATACAAAAAAATTATATTTTGTTGTCCATATACTCTCTGTCCTGATATCGTTTTTTAATTTTAGATATAGGACCAAAAGGAAAAAAGAAAAAAATACAAAAGAATTAGGCCAAATTTGCATATGTAAACCATACATAATTTTTTCAAATTATTCATGAATTCGGCATCGGATAAAAAAAATATTAATATATTTACATTCCTGATGATATTCTGCATCCAATGATACCAAATACTTCATAATTCTGAAAAATTTTTCCAACTAATGAAGACAATTTATGTTGTAACCCGAGAGTGCAAAGTGAAATCTGATACCCTTGTTCGAACTAACAAAGACAATTTATGTTGTAACCTGAGAGTGCAAAATGAAACCTGATATCCTTGTATAAACCCGAGAGTGCAAAGTGAAATCTGATACCCTTGTATAAACAAACAATTGTTTTATCCCTCTCACGGATGAAATCCGGCATTCTACTATACAAATGTTTAAAATAATTGTTTATTTGCCATTTTTCTTCGTATTTACTTAAAATGACGTGTTATAAATACTTTTTATTTTATAAGATGATTTAGTACGTTTGAGAATGTCGACTTTGTTGAAAATTTATTTATTTTATTAAATATTGCTATAATTTGTATACGTAGTTATCATCCTGTCATCTGTACACCAGATTTAGCACTGATTTTTGAAAAATTATCACTTTTTATACGTTTTTTTTACTCAAGATTTGTCTCAGTACCTTTTAAAAATGGCAGATGGTGAATTATTTCTCTGTATTTTGTCATTCTAAGTCATTAGGATAGTGAATTATTTCTCTGTATTTAGTCATTCTAAGTCATTAATTTTATATGTTGAATTATTTCTCTGTATTTAGTCATTCTAAGTCATTAATTTTTCAAAAAATATTAAAAATATATAATAGCATTTTCAAACACAGGGGATAGGTTGTCACGGCTCTCCTCCCCTTAGTCAACATAATGTAACTAGCCCACAGTCTAAGGTCATGTAGTTGACCTTAGATGGACGCTGTTTGACAATAATTATGCACCCCTGGTCTACTAGTTAGTTGTTTCGACTGCAGATAACACAAAAATTACTTTATTGTTTAAATTTTTGTGTTTTTTTAATTACACAAAAATAACTTTATTGTTTAAATTTTTGTGCAATTTTTAAAATATAACTAATGTAAACAAACAATCAGCTGATTTGAAAAAATATTAGATATTTTCCGCCACAATCTAGGACGCCGATTCTCACGTCGATTTTCAAGCATGGCATTGTTTGCTTTGCTTCTCTGATAAATAGAAATTTATATATTTTTAAATAAAATTAATTTATCAAATTTTATGTATGGAAAAACAGCAAAATCATATTATTTACAAGGGGCCAAACTTTCCCAGTAAAATCATATTATTTATAAGGGGCCAAACTTTCCCAAATTATAATTAATTGGACCAAAATATCGGTAAAGGTCAAACTTTCCCAAATTATAATTAATTGGATCAAGATATCTGTAAAAAACGGATAAACTAAGAAGGAAATGTGGAACATGAGAGAGCAAGTCAGACAAATTCGAACGAACTGTTCTTGAATTTTTGGGGGTGCAAAGATCACAAATATGTTAACTGGTTCAGATTGGGTTCGAATTAAAGGGTTAATTTAAAATTTATTAAAATATCAACGTAAAATCAAATTTTTGAGAAATACGACAGAAATATGAAGAATATGATAGAATTTCAGATTTTGACCATTTTTTCTCGATTTACACAAAATTACGAAGTTATTAAGCTTTAAATTTTGTCTCAGGAGACCAGGCATTGGAGCGCAAGACGGAGCGCGTTTGTCTCAGGAGACCAGGCGGTGGAGTGGGAAAGGTTAACGAAAGAACTAATGCACACATAGTTTCGCATAATAATCTCTTTCATGGAGCGACAAAATGCTGCAACATCGTCATTTTTAGCGCTAAAAATCGCTCGAAACATATAACTTCAGAAAAAATTTCCCTGATTTTTCCAGGTTTTAGGAAAAAACAGCAGTTTCCCTGACATTTTAAACCCAATTTTCATTTTCCTGACTTTTCTCAAAATTCCCGGTTTTCCAGGTCAGTGGTAACCCTGATCAGTTGACAATACGTGTATTTAGTAACAGCCACCTTTTATAGTTGATATGTTGTTATATTTGACCTACACATTCCCAATCTTATTTGTGATGTGCTCAACAGTGGCATACCCAGAGGGGATGAGGGGAGTGGTCCACCCCAGGCACCAAGCTGAATGGGGGGTCAAGAGCATGGAATATCATTAGTATTCACCAGATATTTGTATAAAAATTTTTGTATAATTTTTCATTCTTAAAAATTATTTAAGAAAATCTATGTAAAATAAAATGTATGCTGAAAGTTAAAACAGGTGTGTTTTTGGAGTGAAAGAAAAGAAAATGCTGTCCTGGGTACCAAAGATTCTGGATATGCCACTGGTGCTCAATAAATTAATATTTTTGAATTTATTTAAATATGAACATTATAATGGATGTATATAATGTTCATAATCTTGTATTTATGAACATTATATTGTTACAGGACAAACCCGAATTCAGGAAATACTAGAATTTCCTAGTCAAAATGAGAACGTTCTAACGCTTGTCAGACGTTTTAGTATTTCCTAGGCAGAACTCGAAATGCCGAACATGTCTTATTCAAAGTCTGGAATTTCTAGTTTTTCCTAGTCAAAACCCGAAATTTTGGAGCCCCGAACATTTTTTATTCAAAGTTCGGAATTTCTAGTTTTTCCTAGTCAAAACCCGAAGTACAGTTAAACAAAAGTCTTCTTTTCTCATGTATTCCCGCTCATGATATTTGCCAGCAGAAATTTCTTTCATTAGAAAATATCCACAAGGATAAACAAATTTCATCGAGGAAAGCTGCAATCCACGCAGGACTGGATTTACCTAAAGGCCGACTAGGCTGCGTCTTAAGGGCCCTGCGATTCTAGGGGCCCCAAAACTATCAATCAGTTTTCAACTTTTATAAACTTGTAATAAGAAAAAATGGGTTTTTATTAAAATGCTAGATAAAAAGTAAAATTTTAAAGGTTCCTTATAAGTTATAAGGAGCCTTTAAAATTAGATGTAGCTAATTTGAATTTTTAGGGGCCCCAAAGCCTTGCTCGTCCTAGGGTCCCCAAAAATGCAAATCCGACTGTGAATCTGTCCGTGCCAGTGAAATGTACACAGGGCTAAACCCTCTTTCAATGCACAATGCAAAGTATTTGGGGCCCCAAAGCCTTGCTCATCCTAGGGTCCCCAAAAATGCAAATCCGACTGTGAATCCGTCCGTGCCAGTGAAATGTACACAGGGCTAAACCCTCTTTCAATGCACAATGCAAAGTATATCTAAATTATTTTTGTGTAAAAAGAATAACATTTTTCAGTAATTCTAAATGCCAAAAAAACCTATCTTGCAAAAATAAATAAGAGATACCTAGTTGTGTTTTTCAACTTTTCAAATTTTTTACTTTGTATTTTATGTTGAACTTTGACTAATAAAAATATTAAAATATTTGTCCTGTTGACAATTTCCAGTTGTTTAAAAGTTAATCATGTAATAATGAATGAGGGTTAACTCTACTTTATTTTTTAAAGAATTGAAATTCAGTTCCTTAAAAAATAAAATAGAGCTAACTCTCATTCATTACACTCATTATAATAATGTTTTTAATCAATTAATCAACAATTTTTCTATTCATAGTATTATCATAAATACAAAAATAAAAAACATAACTAGGTACTCTTATTGATTTTTGTAAGTTAGGATTTTGTGGAATTTCAAATTACACAAAATATTATTATTTTTGCATAAACATAATTTAGATACACTTTGCTTCAGGATAATGCTTAAATAAGTTTTTGAATAAAAAATGTTCTGCAAGCGGATTTAGCCCTATGTACGTACTTCCACTGGCATAGATTGCAGCTTTCCTCAATGAAATTTGTTTGTCCTTCCGGATATCTCTAAAGAAAGAAAATTTCTGCTGGCAAATATCAAACTTTAAGTGGAAATACATGAGAAATGAAGACTTTTTTTTTAACTGTTTGCCACTTCGGGTTTTGACTAGGAAAAACTAGAAATTGTTTAACTGTTTGCCACTTCGGGTTTTGACTAGGAAAAACTAGAAATTCTGGACTTTCGATAAAAATGTTCGGGGCTCCAAAATAAAAAAGGAAGATGAAGAAGAAGAAGAAATGTTCGGCATTTCAAGTTCATATTTGGCATTTCAAGTTCAGCCTAAGAAATACTAGAACTTCTGACAAGTTGGCATTTTGACTAGGAAATTCTAGTATTTCCTGAATTCGGGTTTGTCCTGCATCAATATATTTTTAATAATATAATTGAGAAGAAATAGGCATTTTTAAAAATAAATATTGTTCAGTCAACTGCTACTATAGGGCACGCTACTAGAACAAAGAGAATGCAATGCTATCACTTCATGTATTTTAAATAATATTTATGTAATATCTAATATTTAAATACATACAAAAACATTAATTACTGCACAGTCATACATATTCATATTTTTTATCCAAAAAAGAAAAAAAATGAATCTGTAAGATGATCTTAGTTAAAAAAATTTAGTAGATCACACAGCTAGTATAATGGCACAATGGGAATGCATCATGACTGAGATGACGAATCTTACGATCTTGTGAAAAAATTTTGCTATTTTTGACTGATCCATGCGAGAAGTCATGTATCCCTGGATGATTTGTTAAATCATTTAAAATTGTTGAATTAAATTTTATTATATACATTTTATATTAATTGTCACTAGCATGAATATCAATGAATTTTTTATCATTTTTGTATTCATGTGAGATTGAGAAACACCCTCCTTAGTCCATTCTTTTCTTGCTTGAATGATAAATACTTTAGCAAATTGTAAACAACTGTTAAAATTTTAAAATTGATTATATAAATTTATCTTAATATTACAATGCCTAAAATTACATAAGTATTAGATATAATTTTTAATGAATAATTGTTTTATTATTATAAATAATTTTAATTTCTATATTATTTTAATTGTTAGGATTGTAGATGTATGACAGTACAAAAGTCTAAATGTAACTTGTATATTCTAACAGTATGCCCAGATATTTTCTATTAATTTATCCCTCATTTTATCATCTGGTAGAACGTTAACATTGTCTAGAAACATTGTTAACATTGTCTAGAAATAAATTTGATAAAATCAACAAAATAATAAATTTTTAATTAGAAGAAATGGAGAAATTGATTAAAATTTTCAGATTTTATATATGGAAATTCTGCATTTTGGAAAGGGAAGGATCAAGTTTTTGTAGACAAAACACTTATAAAGCATACATTTACAGATAAGCTCAGATTCATATTACAACAAATGAAATGACTGAGGTTAGCCAATCATAAGAAAATAATAGCAATAAAAAGTTCATTTTACAAGTTTCCCATTGCCAATCAAGGTTAAGAGGAGGTTTGATGCCATTCATTTGGAGAATGAGTACTTATTCAAACTTCTCCAACATTTTGTTGATTGGTTGGATGGGGTTCAAGAATTGAGAAGAGATTGAGAAGTAACAATAATTAACAGTTTCTTCCTGTCCAGCAACCAAAGTAGTTGCTTTTGGCTTGTTGACCCAGAGAGTTGATAGTTCCCTCTGTCTTCCATTCAGTGGGCTGGGTTATCCCTGCTGTCTGCCAGGTAAAGTAGCAATTCCCTCTCTATCTCTGTTAATCTGAGGTCCAAAAGTATTAATTATGATTACAGATACATTTTAACAGATGAAGATGGTCAACCACAGTAAACAAGCATCATCACTTATACAGATATGTTTGTGTGTCTTAATCAACACGTTAAATTAAGCTTCCATTAGGTTATTTTATATGATTGAGTTTGATAATATCGTATATCATTGATTTTTCTTTTAATTGAAAATGCTGAATATTGGATTTGATATTTTTTTTTTGTTACATATTTATTCACATATAATATATTTTAGAATTATTTTATTTGCATTAAAGATTATTTGTCTTTTATTCCCTCTCTCTCTCCATCACTCTGGACTTCTTGTCCGTCCAGCTTAGCTGCAACCATCGACGCAAGTACGCGTGCACTAACTGAAAACGAGTCCAGTGACAAAATAGGGATGACGGCTTTGCACATGGATATTTTCAAATGCAAGATAACTGAAGGTGAATGGAAGTTTATAGAAAAGGTAAGCGAAAACATTAAGATGACGAATAACAGAAATATGCAAAGAAAAGTAAATCGAAACCGAAACCATTCCCATCTGTCATTGTACTGACTGTGATTCTCCCTTTTGCATTTGGACTCATCCACCTTAGCTAGGCGCAGCTTTCATGGACAGACAATACTCGTGATCTTTTGATTCCCATCTGCTGAAGTATCACTATAAAAACTGCTCCTGATTGTCAGGGCATCCTGACATTTTCCACAATTGCAATGAAGAAGAAAAATTTTTATAGTAGTAAAATTCTATCACTCAGCTGATCTGGCAGAACCCCACACATGTATAACATGACTCAGATCAAAATGAAAAATGATTTTTTTGCTCTAAATGGAAATAACATACCCTTATATCATAAATTCTGACTCCAGTATCACAATATATAGTGAATAATATACTTTTACGAAGAAAAATTACTTTGTTATTATTAACTGTAATGACAGATAGAATTTTAAAATGTGTTTATCAGCAGAATTTGTATATTATGCAATCAATTAAAAAAAAAATCCATAAAACAATAAAAATTTCTTCTTGGTTTGAAATTCTTACAACATATAAATAAAAAATATCAGACAATATGATAAAATTAGAATATGAAGTGAAATTTGGCATAATATGCAATTTAGTAGTCACTGAAGTTGAAGAATGCTTCTGAAGGTTATGTTTCATTGCCCTTGTTTGATTGCCACTCCAACTGACGTACCACCTCCAAATGGCCTTGGACTACTCCGGCTCATAACATCCACCCTTCTGTTTACAAATGAAACAAGAATTGCATTTGTTTTGTCATTGAGAAAAGATTTAGAATTGTCTGAAATATGATCCTTTGTTTATTTACATAATTTTGATGAGATATAAAATTACATAAAACTTTATTAAAAAATCAGCAAAATAATGTAGAAAAACGATTTTTTTCATTATAAAGTAGACACTTATCAGAAACTAAAACTTTAATTCAATTGGAATATTTAGATTAAAAATTTGTGAAAATTTTCTAATAAAAACACAGACTGATAGCAGCCATGAAAATGAACATATTTGGAAAAATTACACCACCACTGCTGGATAAAATTAAATTTTAAGTAATTAAATGAAAAAAAAATTGAATACTAACATTTTGTGCTTCATCTGCATCTTCAGTTACTTCCTCTACTACTTCAGCCTTATATTCACTTATCAAATCACAAATTGATTTACAATCAGATGGAGACTGCAGGAAAGGATGCTATAAAGGAATATATATTTGAAATAAATATTTTAATTATTTAAATATTAAATAAAATTTTACATAGTGTGCCAATAAAGCTCTATAATATGCAATTTAAAATAAAAATATTTTGTAAAATTGAATATGTATATTTCTTGGACTGATAAAGTTATAGCAATAATTATCAAATGTATCAAATTATTAATAAATTCACCTAAAATTTTAATCATTAACATCTTAATTTGCTATTTAAGATTGAAATTTATAATAAATGAAAATTTGTTTTATTCTTAAACTATTCCTTGATATTTAATTTTGAGTTTTCTGCACATTATATAATAAATAATTTTCAAACTTAAACATGTCTTTAATATGTTGATACCTGATATTCAGAAAAAATTCCATCATGTGATCATAGAGATTATTTGAAAACAGGATTTTTAATTTTTTTCTTAATACATGAAAACTTAAAAAAAAAAAAAAAAAAAGATTTACGTTAAGAACGATGCAAACTCCAAAATTATATCAAAAATCGTAAATTTTGTCTAAAATTGACAAATTATGATATAAAAAATTTTTTTAATGTTTTCAAAGATATTTTGAAGTTTATATATATTATTATTGGAAATATTATTAAAATTAATATGAATTCAAATTCAAATTAAAATATTATTATTAATTTTATTTTATCTTAATTTGTAATGTAGTTATGGATATTTTGTTAGTTTTTGTTTTGTTGCTATTGAAAGATGACAACAAGAAGATGCTAATTATTGCAAGAAATGGAGCTGGATCAAATTACATAAGAAATTTTTGAATATAAAAGAAAATCAACTCATGGAATATTCAGCTTGACTATTTAGAACAGTATTATTCTTGTGATAATATTTATTTTGTAAAATTTCTATATATCTGAACTCAGAAATTTATATATATATAGGAAGTTCCCAACTTTATGAACTAATTCATTTCTGAAGTGGACTCAACGTGAGAACTCATAAATCAAGAGTCAATTTCTCATAGATATAATGTTAAAACCAGGAGTTTCATTTTCAACAATGAAATTTGACCACAATAATATTAAATAAAGGTCAACAAAATCAATAGTATATGATTAAATAATAATTTATTTAAATGAATGAAAATATAGCCTTTAAAATCAAACAAATTGCTATATTACAGAAACTATGCCAAAATATATTAAGAAATTTTTATTCTTTGCTATCATCATTGATGATAAAAAAAAAATGATGAGATTATGATGAAGAGCTTATATGAGAGAAAAAATGATTAGATGAGCTTATATACAATAAAAAAAGCTTTAAGAAGTTTTTTATTTTTAACTTTTATGCCTTATTTTTATTTTTAGGCATAGCACTGTTGTGCACTTAATAATAGTGTGTGTTTTAGGCTTTTATATACATTAGCAAATGAAAAAAAGGCAGTGATTCACTTTAGGTGCGGTTCCCACTGTATGATTTCGTCCAGCACGATGTCGTCCAGTAGCTTCCGATTTCGGACAGCAAAACGTTTACGCGCTATTATACATATATATATTTTGTACTTAAAGACCTGTGTTGATATTTATGTTGCTATAGTAACCTTAATTTTAGAAATCTTAACAAATTTATGTGTATTCTATGGAATTGTGTATTCTTGAACTTTATGGTGTAGCTGAAGAGGATTTTGTAATAAACTGAAAGTGCAACTAATTGTGTGTGATTTATTTAGTTTTTCACATTATGAAAGTTTTTCCTGCCTTCGTGCTGTTATTTATGTTTATAGAGTTAGTTTGGCAGTGTAATAGAATAGAAATATTTTTTTGGTGTGTGTAAGTGTAATAATATATTGTTAAATTTTAAATATATCAATACCATAAGAAATTCTTAACAAAGATCAACAAATAGATAATTCTCATGGTTTCATCAGGATATTATTTATATAATATATTGATGAAACCATCTTGGTCAGTATGTGTGCTACTTCTGCTTCTTAGTCCACAGTTTTCCTCCAAATGGAATGTCTGCCATAAATCTAGTAATACTGTATTATATAGCTACATATTAATTTGAAATGCCATAGTTATGAAAGTTTAGCATTTATTTTCTGTAATTAATGTTCATATTTTCAGTATTATTAACATTTGAAAAAACTTTGCAAAGTCGCGGATTAGAACGACTGTCAATAATTCTAATTATAACTAATCCTAACGGCTAGCGACTCTGCAATCCAGAGTTCGGCCTGAGCTCAGGTCTTTTTCTAAGTTCTAACTTAATACTAATTTAATTTCAAAAACAAATCTAACAAGAACATAACGTCTAATCGATGAAACGAAAACCGGAACTTATTACTAAAGTGCCGATTAAGTGTTAGAAGTGAAACGAACAAACGATGTTAGAACTTACACTAATAAAATGAATAAATTTCCAAACAAGTTAAATATAATCAAACTATAAATTTATTAGACTCAAAACACTTACAAAAGTGTTAGCAAATGCTTTATTGAAACTATAATAAAGCAACTAACAAGTATCCAACAAAACTTGTTTAATCCAATTCAAATATCAAAATTCCACAAAGAAATAAACCTAAATACTTACTTAACTTCTAATACCTCCACCTCCGCTTCAAATAACGTCGATCTCTACAAGAACTCAATCGTCACTTTTGCCAATTCTATGTCTGGAATAACAGCACCTCAAAAAACTTGTCGATTGCGTTGTTCTTTTATACTCGACTGACAAACACTTCTGCACTCACTCATTTACATACTTATACGTAACAAGTTCAAAGTTATTAGTTTACAGAGTATTGAAGGATTGGGATCTTGTGAGGGGGATGATTAATCAATCTAACATTAGATGGGCTATCAGTATCTTTAAGCCTTTTAAGTCAGCGGGACCAGATGACATTTTTGTTTTTACAACAGGGCATTGATGTCCTAGTTTCCCCTCTTTGCCGTGTCTTTCGGGCCTGTATAAACACAGGAACTCAAAGCAAGAATTATCTGTAGAATCCATCATATAATGGACTTTTAAAATAAATTTTTTATAAGTTCTTTTAAAAAGCATTTTAAAGGTTATATATTAAAAAATTTATTCGAAATGCATCCTCCATACATATTTATTATAATTTTGAACAATGACGCAAAACTGAAAAATAGTGTTTTTGGTTGAGAAGCAGCAACTTCAGTTTTCAGCAAAATTTTACTATAAAATTTTTTTAAGTTATTGATCTTTAATCACTTTAATGCCACACATGTCAATTTCCACTTGTAATCAAATGCTTACCAGTAATTAAAATTAAGTCTAATTAATATGCAAAAAATTGAAATTATATCATCTCACTTAATTTTTGAAACATTTTTTTGAAATTTTCAAATTTTATAGAGTACTTCACCCTCTTTCTAAGAGTGTAAGCATTTTTCTGAGTTTCATTTCTTTCACATCTTTTCATTCCATATATGAGATCATAGCAAACAATATTTTTTATATGAAATTTTAGCCATCCAATAAAACAGCTGATATATTTAGATAGCCAATAAATATTTCCTCAGAACAAAATAAATCATGAATAAAGAAATTCAATCAAAATTTTCAGAAATTGTTGATAAAAAATAAAAAGTTATGTATCTTTTGTTGAATGAAGTTATGTCATATGATTATTAAAAAAATTACACACATTCAATAAAATATTTTCATTTTTATTAATATTTCACATTTATTAACTTGATCTTATTTCATTTGTACAATTTTTAGCAGTATTTGTTTTGATATAAATTAAAAAAATTTATAAAATCCTATATGAAAATGGTCTCATCTTATACATAAACAGCTGTAATATTCTTTATGTTGCTTTAATTGGACTGCAGGTGGTTTATTGCAGCAACACACCCAATATTACACATCACACAGCAAAGTAGTCTTGGCTGCATTCCCTGAAAATAAATGGCTGCTGTAAAGCAATAAATGTGTCATGCTGATTTAAATGGTCGCAGGTTGTTTACAATTCAGTTTTTGCAATTTCTCTCTTAAATTTCAGTGAAATTGAAACAAAAATTAAATGATTAAGATATAATTTATTTTATTTTAACAGAATTACACAATACTTTCTTATCATCTACAATATTTTCAGTTTTCAGCTTTTTATAATTCACCAAATGAAAAATTCAATTTTTATAAAAAATTTCAAAAATATTCATCTTGTCCCAAAATCAGAATAATTTTGATATATTAGACTAAAATATTGACAAGATGGGATAAAAGAAAAAATCCAAACTCCATTAAGTGATTCAATTATAAATAATGTTTATAATTGCAATAAACCATCTGCAATCCAATTAAAGCAACAAAGAATATTACAGCTGTTTATGTATAAGATGAGACAATTTTCATATAGGATTTTATAAAATATTAATTTATATCAAAACAAGTACTGCTAAAAATTGTACAAACGAAGTAAGAACAAGTTAATAAATGTGAAATATTAATAAAAATGACAATATTTCATTGAATGTATGTAATTTTTTTTAATAATCATCTGGCATAACTTCATTTAACAAAAGATACAAAATTACAGATAAAATTACATTTATCCATAATTTAAAAGAATTTTTTGCCAATTGAAAAAATTTAGAAACTGTCATCAAAAGTGGACATTTCACAATAGATGGATAATTAAAATTAAAATAAAATTTTAACACTTTTTTTATTACTTTTTTTTTATCATTTTGTTTTGATATTTATACTTGTCAATGACATAATTAGTTCATGACATCTATACATAACAATGGGACTGAAGAGGTTGAAATAATGTTTGATCAGTATGAAAATTCTATTTCTTCTGCTTATAATATTTCAATAAAACCTTATTATTTCAATTTTAGTTTAATTCAAAATAAACTATAGTCCCCAAATTAAAGTATATAATATTTAATTAAAAGCAAAATTCTATCCCAAGAGTGACCTACCCTGAATTATTTGCAATTATTTTATTATAAATTGATGATTAAATGAAAATTTGGATAAAAATTGTATATTAAAAAATTTTTATTGTATATTATTATATATTTCCACTAGATGACTAAATGGTAAGATGATCAAAAATTACAACAAGCTTAGTACAATTTTCAAACACAGAACATTGGTTATTTCTTCAGTCCTCTCCAAAAAGTGAAGATTGCATACAAGACTTTGATTTTGATATTCTAATTGGTCAAATTATGAAATTTTTACACAAAATCATTATTTGACGTATTCTGATACAGTAACTTTTTGTAAGGTCAGAAAAGCAGCTCAATTTCAACGTTTCATAATTTGATTACATACAAATATTGTACTTGATTGTATATATACAGTCAAAGCTAGACCAAATTCTGAAAGAATTATTGAGATTACAGTAGAATATTTGAAAACTTGATAACAAAAATTTCTAAGAGGCTTCTCTTCAATACTGCTTGTACTGGAGTATAATTATTACTAAAGACAATACAGCACTAATTAAGCAGTCCTAAAACAAACATAAAACATTTTATTTATGAGAAACATTTTCAGCAAACTAATGCCATCATCAGCTCTTACAGTATTTAAAAAGAATAACAAATTATGGTTAAGCATAAATTTTCTATTCTAGAACAAAGAACATATTTTTAAATTAAACCAGGGTTGCCACTCAAACAGAACGACTCCTTATTCATAGATGAATCGCACTAACCATAAAGTCAGATGCGAAAACGCGAAGCAGTCAAAATAGAATTATTTCGCGTTTTTGCGGCACCATGTGTATATATTAAAGTCGAGGTTGATATACACGTAAATGTATATTAACATCGACTTTATCTAGCACAAAAATGCAACAGGCATTAAGGCATGCTATAATGCAACTCCTTATTCATAGATGAATCGCACTAACCGTAAAGTCAGATGCGAAAACGCGAAGCAGTCAAAATAGAATTATTACAATTTTAACCAAAACTAGATCAAACGGTGTTACAATGAATGCTTCCACATTTGCTCTCTCGTGATAATTTGTTTACGACTTCTAGCTGCAAATTAATAATATGACATCAATTAGTATTTAAACGCAGGGAACGTTTACTGTCAATCAAGATCATTTCCTGCCAGTTTCGTTAACAGTTATAAGTTAAATCAGTACTTTAAAAAAATTATTATTATTTATAGAAAACAAAATTATTTTAACTGAACTGAATAAAAAATAAGATTTATCAGCATTCATAAAGCACACTTCTCAGCACAGAAACATATTAGTAAAAATTTACTTCATCTCTAAACGATCAGTCCCGTTGCTGCCTATCACAAACCTGATCAACTCTCACACATTAACCAACTTGAAGGAAAGGATCTGAATTAGGCGAATCCACAGCTAACCCTAACATGAACCTAAATAATATTTTAATTGAATTATGAAAAGATGACAATCAAATATCGATGGGAATATAGTTTTATTTTAAATAAATCTTTAATACAACGAAATATTCGATTTGCATTATTAATCACAGGACCGTGCAGATTTTCTCAGTATGAGGCAAGTCTTCGAAATGCTGCCCCTTAAATGATTTTTTTTCTTTTCTTTCTGTATTCTTGGGGTAAAGATTCTATACCCAGTGCTTGGGAGTACCTGTTTAATCAACATGACTATAGTATTTAAGTGTGAAAACATAAATTTTGTATCTGTTATTGTCCTGTTTCTGCTATAAAGTTTCAGCTCCTTGAGCAGAATAAAACTGCTATCAAAAACTCATTTATAACAGTAAATTTATTAAAAATATAATACTTTTGGCTCTACTGAGCCCTCTTCAGTATTTCAAATAATTTAACATAAAACTAATAAGAACAATCCTTGATTGTTCTTATTAGTTTTATAAACGAGTTGTTGGTAGCAGTTTTATCCTGCTCAAGGAGCTGAAACTTTATAGTTGATGAAGTACAAGCAGTGTAACATGATGACAGATTCTATTTCTGCCCCCCTTTTTGCCTAACATTTTATCTCACATGCACAACCTGTTTGTTTTACCTTTCCTCTGACACTCGGAGTTTAAATTATAATTTACACTTGTTTTTACAGATGTCCCATTCTCTGTTAGGTTCTAAGCCAGTGGTTCTCAACCTTTTTTTCCCCAGATCACATACATTTTTTTGCTATATTAAGTGAGCCGCAACATGCTATATCATCAATCAGCAACCATTTGGTATCACATGGGAAAAAATTTTATGAATACATCAAGAAGGACCTAGCAAATTATGAAAATTCAAATTTTTCCAGATTAAAAAAAAATTTTTTAATATCATATTTTTTTATATTTTTGTATGTGGGAAAAGAATTCCGCACTTTCATTAAATTCGTGCGTGTTCTGGGCCGCAGGTTGAGAATGGCTGTTCTAAGCTAATGCTCACTTCCTCTGTGCAGCTGAAGAGGGGCAGTCCAGCCCGAAAGCACTCCTGCATCTTTTAATTTTATTTTAAAATCCTATTAGCTAGTTCAGATTTTGTTTTATTTTGATTTACTGATTTAAACACAACTCAGCCACATGCCACTTCAAGACAAACTAACATTAAAATCAAATATTGTCAATAATTGTAAGTTCTTTGTGATAAGAATACAGTTTTTTTTTAATAAATCTTTAATACAACGGAATATTCGATTCGCATTATTAATCATTAAGCGGCAACATTTTAGTTTGCAATGTGACGCACCTAACGCCGATACTACATTAAGTTCTTGCCTAAACAATGACATTAATTATGAAAAAATTGAGAAAAAATTTTCAATTAAATTATTATTTACAACCACGTTTTGGATATAGGCTCTTATTTCAGATTCATGTTAAGATTACCAATGCGACGCACCTAACTCTGAAATAAACTAAATTCTTGCCAACTCGAAGCATAGGGCTTCTCTTGTTAGCTTATTATTTAAGCTATTCTTTTGCTAATCTTAATCTTCACTTGCTAACCTTAATCTTAAGGTACAGCAAACAAGGAATAGTAAATGAATTCGGTCACTTAATGTAGACGTCGTAAAGACGCCACCCAACGCATTCATTTGTCTTCACAAAAGTTCCCTTACTATAGTCAACGACAACATCATAAGTCAGTATTGAGTGTATGGGAGCAGTCTATTCACGAGTTTGTAACCGTGTATTAAGGCGCAGAACAGTCGATTTTAGTTTAAAGAGTAATACCACCAGTAAGAAGACATTCTTTCCGGGAAGTGTGCATATTTTCGCATTGTTAAAATGCGATAGAAAACTTTGCAGGATATATTTATAACAGATTGTTTTGTTGCGAAATAACCTTAATAAAATCATATTTGATATATTAATAATGTTTTTCTGTCACGACTAAGGTAACATGGAAAATTAAATTATATATTTAATGTTCTTATTGATAATTTATACAATTAAATACAAATGAACGTCAACTCTCCCATACACTCAATACTGACTCGATGTTGTCGTCGACTACAGACGGTATATGAAAGCAAGTTTATTAATATGATTTGTCATTTTTAATAGAAACTGCGTGACCATGGAAATTAAATCTTCATCTCATAACATACTTGCAGAAAAATAATCTTTAACCACACCAGTTATCTGAATCAAATTATTTAAAATACTCATAACATTAGCGAACTTGAACGAATGTCTACACGTATTTGATTAATTTAGATGTGGACGGAAAGGCGAATTTTATACCGAACACCAAACAAATTTAACCGAATTTGTTAGTGGTACGCTCTTTAAATGCTTCCTATGCTATAGGCTTGAAGCAAAAATACACAATATATAACATCCATCAAATCCGGCATGTGAAAGTTGCAAAATTAAGTCGGTACAAGCAACAGCATCATAATACACTTCTGCAGTATGTGATGCGATGTATCTGATCGCTTAAAAGTGAAATAAACTTTTTACTAAAACTCGCCTGATTACATGGATGCTAAGTCAACACACTTGCAGATTTTGTAAGCTTGATCTTGACGAAAGAAATAATGCACACAGAGTTTCGCATAATAATCTCTTTCACTGAGCGACAAAACGCAACAACATCGTCATTTTTAGTGCTAAAAATCGTTCGAAATATATAACTTCAGAAAAAAATTTTCCCTGATTTTTCCAGGTTTTAGGAAAAAACAGCAATTTCCCTGACATTTTGACCCAATTTTCATTTTCCCTGACTTTTCCCAGTTTTCCAGGTCAGTGGCAACCCTGTTAAACATAAAAATATTTTTAAATCCTGACGTAACTCTTCTGAAAAATAATTTAAGTAAAAACTTTAAACAGATAACAAACAAGTAAGTAATCCTCAAAGCCAACAAAATCTTAATAATCAAGTTAATGATTCGTATATAGTGATACCGCATATGTTGTGGCCTTACAATTCCATAAATAAAATTGTAAAAAAAAAACAGATAAAAAGCCAGCATATAAAAGGCTTAAAACCATCTATAACATGCTTAAAAATATTAAAGATAAGTATATGGAAAATGAAAGAATGGGTTTAACAAGTACCCATTCAGAACTTGGATAATGGACAAAGGGTAGTATATATATAGGTGCCACAATAAGAAATCTTGAAGATAGGCTGTTAGAACATAAGAGAGACATTAAGAAAGGAAACCTTACAACTGCAAAAAGATATATGAGAGTAATTTAAAAGTGGACTGGAAAAATACTAAAGTAATTAAACAAATTTTTGATGTAAAAGAATTAAGGGTTGCAGAAGATCTGCAAATTTTTAAAGGAAGCATGCAAGGCAGAGTTATAAATGATAACCAAACAGACACTGTCTCTAATGCCTGGAAGCACGCTTTAAGGGGTCTCACATCTAATAACGATGTTAACTAATTGAATTAAATTCATGATTTTTTTGTCTGTTTAGTTAAATATTATTATATTTAATTGTTTACATATTTAGGCTTAATTTTTACGTGGGCCAAGGTTCCTAATTGTAATTATAAAATATTTTATTATCTGATTAAAGTTTTTATTTAAATTATTTTCGAGAAGAGTTAAAAATATTTTTACATTAAACATACGTCAGGATTTAAAAATATGTTCTTTGTTCTAGAATAGAACATTTATGCTTAACCATAATTTGTTATTATTTTTAATACTGTAAGAGCTGTTGATGGCATTAGTTTGCTGAAAACGTTTCTCATAAATAAAATGTTTTGTGTGTTTTAGGACTGTTTAATTAGTCCTGTATTGTCTTTAGTAATAATGACAAAAATTTCAAAATTTAATTCTTAATATTGTATTAACTGAAATCAAAATTGTAGACATGATGTAAAAGTGAACATAGAAATTATTAAAGCACAAAAATGGTCAGTGAAATGGAAAATTTTGATTTAAAGTCATCAAGAGCTGCAAGAGAGGATATATTAGATAATTTCAGTTGTGAAATGGTGAGCTTAGACTCAATTCTGTACTTTTATTCTTATGCATGGAAATATAGGTAAATGCAAAATTGTTACAGACACTAAGAAGCTGAAGGTTTATTTAATAGCTGAAAACTATATAATTTTTGTATGCACTATATATCAAAAATAACAAAAACAAATGAATGATTCTCAGAATGCCCTATGTTTTATTTAGTGGCAAATATTGAAATAGTATTTGATTGAAGTTATATCAAAGTCAAATTGTAGAAGCAGTCTTTTTACAAAAAAGACTAGTTATTTTGTAAAATGTCAGTTGGTTAGCAAAATGAACTTATAGTTTACTGCCTAGGATATATTCAATGTACAAATCATTTCAATCACATTGCTATTTGCTCAATTGCTTTGTAGAATTGCTATTTACTCAATGCAATATACCTTGATTTTTATAAAATACCTTATGCTGTCCGGATATATTGTAAATTGTTGACTTATAATGTTGCCACCAGTAGCGCTGTGTCCCAGTGCTGAAAATGACAATCGACCATATAAACATTGAGTTTCTACAGTTAACAAACAAAATAGTGTTTCAGAAGTTAATGATTGATTGGTTAGATAGGTTAAGCTATCATATAATACAAGGATATACTGTATCTGGCAGCAGCCACTTGTAGAGCCCATCACAGGCTGGCCAACACCCATGATGGGGTCAACAGGATGGTTGAATGATGGAGTTCAACAGCCCAGGGCTGGACCCTTCCAGAAAATCTCGAAGTGTGAGACAGAAATTAATGAACCAAACCTCGTGACATGTGTAGTATCGAGAAAGATGATTTTGATCAACAAAGTAACATTGAATTGCACAGCCTGTATTAGAGGTTATAGCCAAGCTCAAAGACACTAAGGCAGCAATAATATTAGCTATAAAGAAATCCAGTTCACAGTATCACTTGATGAAAAATATGACTAACTATTAAAAACTCTTCATTGTTTAAATAGTTGACCACCATTCTCAGCACTGACAACATTCAGTACTACTAGTGGCAACACTATAAATCAACAGTTTACAACATGCTTGGACAGCATCAGGCATTTTATAAAATGCCTATTCATATTGCATTGAGTAAATAGCAATTCTACAATATGACTGAAAAAAACTCTAGCATTTTACAAAATGCCTAGTATATTCTAGGCAGATTGTAAACAGAGTTCATTTTGGTAATATCAGTCTTTTGCAAAAGGACTAGGCTTAAACAAGTTCCTTAAATACAAGCACTTCAGCAGTTAATAACATGTCAATATTTTAAATGCTTTCGGTATCATTGATACCATCGTCAGTTTGAAACTGACGATGGTATCAATGATACTGAAAGCATTTAAAATATTGACGTGTTATTAACTACTGAAGTGCTTGTATTTAAGGAACTTGTTTATTTATTGTGTAGCAGTTTTAGAAATTCTAGTTGATTTATTTAGGACTAGGGTTTTTGTAAAAAGATTGATTTTACAATTTTCCTGTGATATATACACAAAATGAATGCAATCATTTTGGAAAACTGAATTTTTAAAATTAGCTCTTACTTATGTAATTTCACAATGATTTCAGAAAAATATTTAAAATATTTCAAAGTCTATAAATATGTTATAATTGTTAATATACACACACTACATGTAGAATTAAAATATGTCATAATGAATTTAATAATTTGAAATCATGTAATTTGAACTCATGTTATTTGAACTCATTTTTTGGTCCCATGCACTTCAAATTAATTTGATTTTACTGTATTTATATATATATAGATGATATAGCTTAATATCCTTAATATAAGATATTCTCACCCTCTTTTTGGATCAACTACAATGGCCCTAGGATGCGACATATTCTGATGAACAATTCTTTTTCTTATTGTTGAGTTACTCAGACGTGCTACAAAAATTGCCAGAAGTCCTTCATCTGTCCAATATAAATTACGTCCCATCCAATCAACAGCTAATCCAACACAATTGTTCACTCCTAAAATTATAAAAGTTATTCTAAAACTTGATATATATAAATTTTTATAGTAGTTCAATTAGAGCTTTAATTTCTCTTTCTTGTAAAAAACTATTACAAGAATATTCATCATTTCTGAAAGGACATTTGATAATAGCTTCTTTTGTAGTGGGAGTTCGTATTTCACACGTGCTTTTTTAGTGGTTGTTTTGTGATTTTAAGAGATATATCTCAGAAATTAGATATGGCAAAGTAGCTTCTTTTGTAGTGGGAGTTCGTATTTCACACATGCTTTTTTAGTGGTTGTTTTGTGATTTTAAGAGATATATCTCAGAAATTAGATATGGCGAAAGAAAATTATAAACTCTGGATGGAAATAGAAGATCAGGATTTGATAAAGAATTTAGAATCTTTTGATTGTCCAATTTGTTTTTCTACTGTTAATGTTGGTGATGGAGTAATGTTAAAAGAGTGCCTTCACCTTTTTTGCAAAGAATGTCTTTCTGACACAATACTTTATTCAGAAGAAGCTACTATCAAATGTCCTTTCAGAAATGATGAATATTCTTGTAGTAGTTCAATTAAATTGTAAATTTAAAATTTTAATTAAAATACTAAAAAATCTCAAAATAGAAAGTTTTAAAATATGGCACATCTTATAAAAATAAATCATCATTTTAAAATTTGGAAATTTTAGCAGAAAATCTGGTACTCATTTATATTTAAACTTTCACTTTAACTACTACCAAATTTTAGTGCTAAGAAATTTCCTGAATTTTCTTTTTGCAGTGTCTTCTCCTTTTTTCTCTTCCTAAGGTTTGTTAGCCACTCCCAAAGAATAAATCAATCAATGCCAGTTCAAACTTTCACAATGAGTTCAAACAAAAATATCTCATGTATTAGAATTTAAATTGAGGTTTTATTCAAGAAAATAAATGGTAAAAAGCATTCAACAATAAACAGTAAAAAAAGTCACCAAAACTGCATTTAATACTATCTTCAGCATTAAATTTTGTTCCTATCTCAAGATATTGCATATGATAGTCTTCTCCATATCATTTTATCAGACTCACAAATACAGGAATTTATCAATGATACAGTACATTTACTATTATACAAAATGAACACATTACAAGATATTACTGATGGAATTCTAGAGAATGTACAAAAGTAAAGATTAGCTAACAAACTAAAAAATAAGCATAAGCAAGTCCATCAACATAATTGTGTTTAGAGGAATTTCATTAATTAAAAACAACTTTCATTTCATATATGCCATAAAATCAAACAAAATGATGACAAAATATCTAAGTATAATTATTGATTAGAAATTCAGGTAAACACATCACAGATAAAGAAAATAAAATTAATTTATTAATTTAATAATAAAATTAAATTTAATAATTATCAAAAAATTCGCAATTATGAAAAGTAATGAATACAATTTAATGTTACACTCATACATCATTGCATATGGGGCATTGAATTTCACCAAGATTCTACTAAAACTATCATCTATAATGGAATGACAACTAAAGGTTAAAAATCTACACCCATTCTTAGGAATAATAGAATCCCCAATTCAGCTTACTATAGGTTTTTTTAGGTTTATAAAATCTCACTAGAATCCAATTAGAATCTGTGTAGTAGTCCAATTGGAATCTGTCCGGTAGTCTAGATATCACTCCTGCTTAAAAAAACTTGAAGATGATCTAGCCTCAATCTGTACTGCCAGGTTAAAGAAATATCAATGCACCATCACCTTCAGATGAATCCTTTTAAAATTTACAAGCTATACCTCCAGGATAATGAATTCATAACAACTCTGGATTTCAAGAAACTCTTCATTCCACCTCATGCAGATATTTAAAGAGCTCAACATTAAATAGTCTGTTCAAAAATATCTTAGAACATCATATTTTATGAAACATATTTTCTTTCAATGGAAAATTCTTCAAACAATGGACACAGTTGCCACTCAAACAGAATACTAAAATTCCCTGACTTTTCCAGGTTTTCCAGGTTATTTTACAAAAAATTCCAGCCTTTTTCCACATTAGTGTAACAGATAAATATTAATTCACAAAATAGTTAAAACTAAAAAATAGGTGAGAAGACAAGTTTAACATTAGTCATTTAAAATAGGCCTGCTCAACCTATAGCTTGCTGCAGTCTTCTATAAGCCTGTGAGATGATTTACATATTGATAAGTATCCTTTTTATAATCAAAAAAAATTTTTTCTTCTACAGTTTAGTGTTGATTTTTAAGAAACTTTTATGTAATTTAATATTCCCTTATCAAAATTATGTAAATAAAAAACATAAAAATAACACATTAAATAAAACAAATATTGTTTTATTTAGTGTGGAGCTACAAAAACTGAAAAGTCTTCAGGCAGCCCACAGAACAATTTGGATTGGCTGGACTAATTTAAAATGTGCACAAATAATTCAAAAAAAGCATCAATAAAAACTTAATGTATAATTGAGAACTTGTAGTTGTTTATTAACTATAAAAAGTTGTTATAACGAATTGACAGTTTTTAATTTATTTCAATTTTTAAAAAATATTTAAATGTTTATTTTCATGTTTTTTAGATAATTTCTCAATTTGAGTATTTTTTCTCTTTTCTTCAATTGCTGGTTCTTGAACAAGCTTTACTTATTCAACAGAAACATTTTAATTTGATCAATGGCTTTTCTTTTTTTACTCTCCTTTTCTTCAACAAATTTCTTTTGAATTTCTAAAGATTTCTGATAATGTGAATGTGATGCCTTAACATAGTTTTTCAATTCTTTTGTTATGCCTATATTCAAAACTCCTCCATGTGTTCTAATTCCATCAAAAAGATGTTTCTTAAGATATACAGTACATAAAGAAATTAATAAGTAGTCTTTTAGATTTTTCAACAAGCATATCTTTGTTTATGGAGAAGCCACTTTGTATTGAAGCATTTCCTTGAGAAAGAATTAAAATCAATTTTATGACTTTTCAAATATCTCAAAATTTATTTCATTAAATAAATGGCAATAGAAATGATCTAAACCAGGGGTGGACAACCTTCTTTTTGTAGGGGGCCATATAGAAAAATTTATGGTGGGCCACGGGCCAAAGGGCCATATAGAAAAATTTATGGTGGGCCACAGGCCAAAACAAAAACAAATTGTATAGAAAAATTTATGGTGGGCCACAGGCCAAAACAAAAACAATTGATATAGAATTTTTTTAAAAAAGAGAAGGTACAGATATGTAAGTATACATAGCGTTATTTAAAAAAAGAGAGAAAGTACAGATATGTAAGTATACATAACGTTGGTATTAGATATAATACCACGAGCCAAAACAAAAACAATTGATAATAATAGTATTTATTTAAAAAAGAGAAAAATAGTGGCCCACGGGCCAGAAGTTGCCCACCCCTAATCTAAACAATCTGGATTAGAAAATTTCAAAAATATAGAATTCCATTTACTTTTATATTACAAAATTAAATTCTCAAATTGTTTTTTTTGGCATGATCTGCAAGAAATGGATTAATCCTCTGTTTTTCATACATAAATTCTAATACATGTTCCATTTGTGCTTGGATAAAACTGCATTTCACAAGACAAATTTTGATCTAGACGTGATTACTATTTCACAAATGGGAATTTTAAAGGACATCAAATCTCATCTATAATTTTTTGTATCATTTTTATAAGAAAAAATTTTTTATAAGAAAATTAATCTTTAATAATAAAACTTTTAAATTTAACATCTATTTTCATAATGCTAATCATAATGCAATCTATTGTTAATTATGACAACATTGAGAACAGCAAATCTGTTACTGAATATCAGAAATAAATGTAGAAAAACAGATAATACTTCTCTAAGTAGATTACCATTTATATTACATGGATTACTATTTTTAATAGTTTTAGCTTTGGTAATTATGATCAATAAATCAACAGAGCCAAAGCTTTGAAAAAGTTGAAATATACATCAATAGACCACCATTTAGTCATGAACAGTTATATATAGCATCATCAAGATGTTAATTAAATTAAAGGAAGGTATTAAAATTCAATGTCTAGAGAAAATGATCAAGAATGTTGTCTGAAAAGAAGTTTTATTTATACATTTATTTTCATGAAAATTTTAATTATTTTTTTTATTATTCTTTTTTTATGTTCAAAATATGTATGATGCCATAACTAAAGTTAAAACTAAGGCACTAAGTGCCAAGTAAGGCAGAATGAGCAAAGTGGAAGTTGGGCCACCTTAGGTATTTAGGGACAAATTCCCTAGTAACACGCATGCACACACAATGTTTTTATATTCAAGCTATTGAAAATTATAATGTATAGATAAATTCTCAACTTATGACACCATAAGCTTATGAATACTTGTATTTATAATCAGTGGCGCCGAAAAAGCAGGGACAAATTCCCCAGGCCCGTAGAAGATTGAGGGGTCTGGGCCGCTTCCTAACAATAAGAATTTTTTATACTTTTTTTAAATTAAGTAACTGTGCATTATAAGATATATAGAATTGAAACTGTATTATAAAAATGTAAGGGGTAAAAAAAATCTTTGTATTCTAAACAGTTAAAAATAAAAATTATTATGATAATTAGATGTAAGGATATCATTTAAACAGAGAAGGAATAACAGACCGACAGGGCCCAAAACAAATTTTTTAGAGGAATGGGATATATACAGTGGAATACGTTTATAACGAAACGAATGGGACGGGAAAATTTTTGTTATAACCTACATGAAAAGAAAAATTTCAACAATGTTGGGGATGTTTCCCAACTTTTTTTGATGTTCATGAGTTTCTGACATTATTCTTCGAAAAAAATCGATATTTTAAAGGTTTTCTTTGAAAATATAATTAAAAAATAAAATTCGTCGAACCTCAATTTCTTCAAATTGCATATAGTATATTTTTTTAATTAAACAGAATTTAAAGTGAATAAAATTTGATTAAACTGTATATAAAACATATGTAATATATATATGGTTTCAATTATCTTACAGAGAAGAAAAGGAAAATATATATATACAGGGTGCCCCAGCTAAATCCGGACAAATTTCAAATTGAATTTCCCACCATATTTTACGTCAGTACTACGATGCTGCTGACGTTTTAGTAAGCCAGACAGACGATGCGTTTGAGGATAAGTGCAAAATAGCTGATCAGTTAAGATTGAGTTCAGAATATAATCGGAGAGCAGCAATAATCGAAGGCCTTCGCGCTGGACGTTCACCTTCCTAAATAATTCGGTTCTTTAACTATCCAAGATCGACAGTTTATGATGTTGCTGCTAGATATGCGGCTTCAGAGAAGTCTGAAGAAGATTCTGCCAACCCGGCAAGGAAGAGCCATTCCAGGGGGAGATCGTCAAGGACACCGGAAGTTGTCCAAAGGGCTTAAGAGCTCATCTCAGAGGACCCAGGGCAATCTCTCAGGCAGTTGGCAAAAACATTGGGTGTGAGTGAGGCCACAATGTGTCTAATTGTGGAAGAGGACCTATGGTACAAGTCCTACATCATAAAAGTACGACAGATGCTGTCTGATGCCGCTAAAACAAAGAGTGCAACTTGCTTCTGTGTTCAATGAAGAATGAAGCTGCAGGACGCATCAGATTTTTTTCTGATGAGAAAATTTTTACTGTTGATGCCAAAGTAAACCGGAGAAATGACTGTTGGCTTGCCTATGACCTTGAAGATGTCCCCGTAATAGCTAGGACGAAGTTTCCGGCCAGTGTTCACGTCCTAGCTGTTCTTTCCGGTGAAGGTGACGTCATGCCGCCACGTCTTTGGAAAGGGGAAACCGTAACAAAAGAGGTTTACATGCATGTTCTTACAACAGTAGTGAAATCTTGGATTGAAACTGTGGCTTCCGGGAGACCCTACATCTTCCAGCAGGATGGCGCACTGTGCACACCAGTCATTTAGTGCAAAACTGGTTGTCAGACAATGAGATCGGAAGAGCGCAAATCAGTCATTTAGTGCAAAACTAATTGTCAGACAACATGGATATGTTTTGGTCTAAAGAATTCTGCCTCCTAACAGTCCAGATTCGCATCACTCCTTGTCTGCAAATATCTAGCAAAACATCACACTACCGTTGTGCCCCATCTACTGTATTCTCCGGATCTAGCCCCAGCAAAGGGCCCCAAAAACTTGGTTCGTACCGGGGCCCGAGATTTCTCTCAGCACCCCTGTTTATGATTATGACAATCAGTAAGCCTTGTGATCGATTAATACAATGTCCTATAAATTGGCAGCATTCATTTGTGTTTGGTTCCTTTCTTTTTAGTATTCATTCTACTATATTATGCTAGAATAAATAATGTTATGAGCATATGAAAACAATGAATATATAAAGTGTTTCCAATTTAGACTGCATTGATTTATGATCTGGATCCAGAATAAATCCTCATCATAAGTTAAGGATTGTCTGTACTTTGTTTCTAGAATAGAGATGTATCCTTATAGTTAATTTTGTAAGTTATGTTTAAAATTAGATTAAAATAATGACATACAAGGTGTGTTCAAAAAGAAACCAAACTTTTGAAATAGCGGGCCAACCGGCAGGGGGAGCGTGCTGCGGCTACTGAGCGCACGTAGAAGCAGGTTTAGACAACAACTTGCCATTTACCGCGTTTCGCTCTAACAGTTAATTGGCAAGCTACAATTGCTGAAGTGAGCACATTCTCAAGCTGTTCGTCGGATTAGTGCCAAAGTGACAATGAAAGAGCTTGAAGAACAAGGAATTTACGTTTCGCTCTAACAGTTAATTGGCAAGCTACAACTGCTGAAGTGAGCACATTCTCAAGCTGTTCATCGGATTAGTGCCAAAGTGACAATGAAAGAGCTTGAAGAACAAGGAATTTGTACCACATGGTCAGATTGTAAATAAAGAAGTCTACCAGGGAATTCTAGTGTGTTTGAGGGATGCTGTGCACAAGAAGAGGCCTGAACTGTGGGAAAACCAGACTTGGATGTTGCATCATGACAATGCGCCAGCTCACGCATCGCTCCTTGTCTGCAAATATCTAGCAAAACATCACACTACCGTTGTGCCCCATCTACTGTATTCTCCGGATCTAGCCCCAGCAGACTTTTCCTGTTTCCCAAACTTAAAACCTCGTTGAAAGGATGTCACTTTCAAACCATACAGGAGATTCAGGACAATGCAACAAGAGACCTGCGTGCCATCGCAGAAAGTGCATTCCAGGAGGCTTTCCAAAAAATGGAAGCATCGTTGAGAATGGTGTATTGCCAGTAAAGGGGACTACTTTGAGGGAGACAGTGCTTAAAATGTTGTACAATGAGCAATAAAAATGTTATAACAAAAGTTCGGTTTCTTTTTGAACACATCTCGTATAAATGTTAATTAAAGCAAATTAAATAATTAAATTATTAAAATAAAATAAAAAGGAGAATTACCTTCATCTAAATAAACTTCCCTTTCTGATCCATCTGCTTTCTGTTTTTCAATAATAAACCTTTGTACATCTGAATAATAAATATAACCTGACTGAGCATCATAATCCAATGCGGCTGGACGTTTCAATCCCATTACAGGCACCATAACTTCTTCATGTTTACCACCAGAACCCATTGTAATACCTTTAATTGCACCAGGATGACCTCTACTATACACCAGAAACTGAACTTGTTTAGCAGCTTTAAAAATAAATATTAAGAATAAAACTTATATTCATTATAAATAATTAAATTTAAGAAAAATGCTCTGTTATGTCGAATAAAAATTGTGATATAATGAAAACTAAAATATTCAAATTCATAATAGATAAACATTATTAATTTATTGAATTTATTTAAGTTAAAATCAATAATACTGTAATAGATATAGCGATGAGAAATATTCTGAGAATAAAAAATATTCAGAAATACATAAAAAATGAATATTTATAATCATTTATTTGTCAAAAATTTTCAAGATAAATGACCTGCTGTCTAATTTATACACTTATAGATTTTAATAAGTTATAACAATACATGTCTAATAAAAATACAATTTTAATTAAAATCTACATGAAATAATAAATTTAATTAAAATGTACACAAAGTTATAATAAGGAAGTATTCAGAAAATCAAAAAAAATTGATTACAATTTTATTAAGATATTAATCTTTTAATTATAAAATAAATACAATTAAATTCTATACTATTGATCTATACAAACATGTACTTAAAACAATTCAAGTACTCATGATAGATTTCTTATATAAGCATTTTATTAAACAAATCAACATTTGTCATCTTTCAATCCTCTTTAGATGATAAAAAAAGTAATTTGCTTTATCAATTAAAAAATCAATTATTAATATTTTTGTATTAATAACAATATTAATACAGAAATATTGATTTGTTTAAAATCATATATAAGAAATGTATAATGAATGCTTGAATCATTTTAAATTTTGAAAGAAAAGTAGAGATAGTTTATATGTAAATTTATGATATATAATTATTGTTTTAAAATAAATAAATTATATATATAATTGATAAAATATTATAAAATTTATCTTACCTATGCATCTTTTTTCAAGTATCAATTTATATCCAGCTTTACATTTACAACGAGCAACTGGAATTTTATTTTTATAAAATACTATACATATGTGTTCACAATTACCATTCATTACACTACAAGGATGTGTAACTAGATAAAAAATAAAAATTATTAATATTGCAATATATAATACAAAATATATTTATGAATATTACAAAGTATGATTAATTCCAATTATCTTCTGATAAAATTATAATTTTTGATAGAAATGTGAAAGCTTTAATTAGTAAAGGTGGCAAAAATCATTTCTAACAGCTATCTACTGTCAATTGTAAAGATAAGGTTTTTCACATATTACATCATAATTGAGTTTATTACATCATAACTTTTCCTAAATTACAAACATATTAATAATGATCATTATTAATTGTATTACATAATTCTGGAAAAGATTTTATTAGACATCCTTTATATCCAGTTTTCCAAATGCAAGACATTCATTTATTATTTTTTTAAAAACAAAGTAAAAAAAAAGCAATATAAGTGCTATCAGCAAGAAATTTAATTAAATTTAATTTTATCTATTTTTTGATACTTTAAAAAATTAAAGGAAATTCTAACTTTAAACTATTAATTGGTAAAAATTGGATAATTATTTTGTAATAATTATTTAAATTTATCATTTAATTAATGTTCAGTTGAGATTAATTACATTAAAGTTATCTACGGTAAGTTTTATTAATTTGTATAAACTTAAATTTTAACCTTTAGCGCTCCAACGCCTAGCTATGCTAGACACACCTGCTCCGTCTAACGCTCCAACGCCTAGCTATGCTAGACAAAGTTTAAGACCCAAAAACTTCGTAATTTTTGCGTAAATCGAGAAAAAATGGTTAAAATCTCAAATTCTATCATATTTTCCATATTTCTAT
>AYEL01080090.1:0-15465 GCA_000484575.1 Olivierus martensii
TTTTTTCTTTTGGTCCTATAACTAAAATTAAAAAACGATATCAGGACAGAGTATATTGACAACAAAATATAATTTTTTCGTGCCAAAAACTTAAAAAATAAAAAAGTTATGGCAAAATATCGAATATTAAATATCATATTTCATATAATTTGGATTGTTAAAGAACGTTCATTTTTTTACTTTTAGAGCGTTAAAGGTTAATATTTATTTAAATCATGTGGATATAGTAACTTAAATTTTTCAAAATATTTTTATATACAATAGTAATGTTTTAATTAGAATTATTCGAAACTTGAATTGAGTCAAATTTCAAAATAAAACTCAGCTCAATTAACATATTCAAAAAAACTTCACTCAGCTTGGAAATTTCAAACTACAATATAATTCATGTAATCCATCATTTTCTATGAAGGGAGACCAAAAATTTTAAATTCAAGGACATTTCTACCTTTGCTTTATATGTATAGACACAAGCTCAGTCTTTTTAGGCAGAAATGTTTAATAAATTCTTATATACAAATTAACTGGAGCACTTTTGGCTTTATGAGGGCTTCCTAAAGCCAAAAGCACTCCAGTTAATTTGTATCTAAGAATTTATTAAATATTTCTGTCTAAAAGACTGAGCTTGTCTATATATATAGCAAAGGTAGAACGTTACATCCTTGAATTTTGTTTCTTGCTGAGCCAGTTATTATGGATTCCATAGGTATGTTAAACAATTTATATAAGAAACTATTAAAGTCAGAAGAATCCTCAAATTCCTAAAGCAATGCAGAATTAATAGAGTATTTCCAAAAAAGTATCTATACAATTAAACTTCCAATTTGCAGTAAAATTATACTGCTGCACACAAAACAGAGATGTCTAAACTTTGCAATAATGGATACAGGAAGAACCTACTATAAGCTCTGTTTCAAAGTAGATGAACTTATCAATAGACTCCATACTAACAATGTCTCCTATTCCACCATAGATAATATAAAAATATTATGTGATTCATATAAAAAAAGTGCTACGAGCAATATATATTGCTAAAATCAAATGGATCATAAGGGCTCAAGTAAAACTTGAGAAGTATACAAACACTGAACATAACTGAAGCTGTTACAATCTTATATGATATAACTTTACCCACATATATAGAAAATCTAATATCCAAAAGTCCAAAATGTGTATTGCTATATGACAAGCCAATAAAAGATATTGCACTGCCAATAGAAAGGATCCTCTCTTCATTTAACGATAAACTTAAGAAACCATTACACTGGACATTTATACAAAATAGGAGGAAAAGGCATAGCCCTTGTTACTTAAAAGAACCTAGAAATGTATTTCTTATATACATTCGCTTCTTATCAGAATAATTAATTAATTAGAGATCAGCACATATTTAAGCAAAAAACAATCATATTTTAATACTTGCTAAAGATCTTTCAGCTTAATAAAGCCATCTTCAGTAACTACGAGCTTACAATATATTGAATAGAACAAAATCAAATTATTTCAAATACTTGAACATAAACATCCAATGTTCCAGAGCTAATTGGGACTCTCTTCAATTAGACTATGTAGAAGGGATTACCAAAATACAGGATCAACTACAATTCAGATATTACGTACATAGCATCGTAAACAATTACACTTCACTCATTAGGTACTGCTGTCATAGAAACATTTCATTTACCAATAAGAAAAAACAGTGTGCAATGGTGGACTTCACAGCTCACGACGCAGAGGCACTTAGTAAACAATTTATGCAGAAAGTTCCAGTTAAGTCGTAACCAACACACTTGCAATGCATTACATAGGGAATACATGTTGGCCAAAAGGTTATACCAAAAAGAAATGCGTAATAGTAAGTCAAGATCACAGAAAGAGTTTTATGACGTGGAGGGTAATCGTGATCCGTGGGGTAAAGTTTACTCCTTTCTAAAATTATATAACTCAAAGCCAGCGCCACAGACACTTTTAACGGATCCACAGGGTAATGTTTGCTTTAGCTCTGATAGAGCAGTTCCGGTCATAATGGATTATTTTTTCCCATTGGATGATCCTACACAAGATAACAGAACACACAACTTAATTAGGTTCTGTGGAAAAACAACCATACATTGCTGAAGACGACCTACCATTCTCTCGCAAAGAGATCCAAACTATTGTACACGGCTTAGCAAACAAAAAGGCGCCGGGACACGATCTAATAACTGCTGAAATTGTCAAATACATATTTTCACTATATCCGGATATCATAGTTTCCATTTACAATTCATGCTTGCAACAGGGTAGGTTTTCCAATATCTGGAAAAAGGCAATTTGCAGACTAATTCCTAAGCCGGGGAAATGGGTTTTGGATAAACCTAACTGTTATCGGCCAATCAGTTTATTGCTGGTTTTTGGCAAGATGTTAGAGAAAGCACTAATAGATAGGATTAACCACTTTTTACACAAACATCGTAGGTTACATAGTGAACAATATGGGTTTACACCACAAACTAATACAGTCGATGCAATACTCTATGTCAAAAATCGTGCGAGTAATGCTCTTTCAAAAAAGAGTAATTGTTTATTAATTTTCCTAGATATTTAGTTCCGCCTTCGATAAAGCTTGGATTCCTAAAATTTTGTATAATTTGCGGAGATACAAATGCCCAGGTAACTTGTATCGACTGACAGTTGATTACTTCTTGGGGAGGCAGGTAACACTGACACACAACAATACCACACATACATGCAACATTTCCATGGGATGTCCACAGGGATCAGCGTGCAGTCCCGGTTTTTGGAACATTTTAATGAATAGTATCTTTGACATAAAATTACTGACGGGGTGGGATGTTGTCTGTTTTGCTGATGACTGCATGGTGATCACTGTGGATAATGATATTCAGTCTATGGAGAATAAAGGGAACTTAATACTCTCTGTATTAAGTAATTAGGGTGAAGATCAAATTGACAACTAGGTCCCAAATCAAATAAAATCTGAACTAGCTTATGGGACCTTAAATAAAATTAAAATGCAGGAGCACTTTCGGGCTTGACTGCCCCTCATCAGCTGCACAGAGAAAGTGAGCATTAATAGGAGAACCTGTCAGAGAACAGGACACCTGTGAAAACAACTGTAATTCGTAATTTAAACCCTCAAGTGTCGGGAACGGTTGGAACAAACAGGTTGTGTAGATGGGATAAAATGTTAGACAAAAGGGGGGCGAATATGGTGATACCATATACAGGAGTTTGCGTTTGCACATTAAAATAAAATAAAAAATTAAATACTATTACAATTGTATTTAAATACTTTAGCAATGCAGTGCTATAGTAAAAACCTTAAATGCTAAAGTTCTGTTGATGAAGCAGGTACTAAAAAAAATCTAGTCAATTCTCGGGATAAGGATTCTATACCTAGTGCTTGGGAGTACCTGCTTGATCAACAGAACTTTAGCATTTAAGGTTTTTACTATAGCACTGCATTGCTAAAGTATTTAAATACAATTGTAATAGTATTTAATTTTTTATTTTATTTTAATGTGCAAACGCAAACTCCTGTATATGGTATCACCATATTCGCCCCCCTTTTGTCTAACATTTTATCCCATCTACACAACCTGTTTGTTCCAACCGTTCCCGACACTTGAGGGTTTAAATTACGAATTACAGTTGTTTTCACAGGTGTCCTGTTCTCTGACAGGTTCTCCTATTAATGCTCACTTTCTCTGTGCAGCTGATGAGGGGCAGTCAAGCCCGAAAGTGCTCCTGCATTTTAATTTTATTTAAGGTCCCATAAGCTAGTTCAGATTTTATTTGATTTGGGACCTAGTTGTCAATTTGATCTTCACCCTAATTACTTAATACAGAGAGTATTAAGTTCCCTTTATTCTCCATAGACTGAATATCATTATCCACAGTGATCACCATGCAGTCATCAGCAAAACAGACAACATCCCACCCCGTCAGTAATTTTATGTCAAAGATACTATTCATTAAAATGTTCCAAAAACCGGGACTGCACGCTGATCCCTGTGGACATCCCATGGAAATGTTGCATGTATGTGTGGTATTGTTGTGTGTCAGTGTTACCTGCCTCCCCAAGAAGTAATCAACTGTCAGTCGATACAAGTTACCTGGGCATTTGTATCTCCGCAAATTATACAAAATTTTAGGAATCCAAGCTTTATCGAAGGCGGAACTAAATATCTAGGAAAATTAATAAACAATTACTCTTTTTTGAAAGAGCATTACTCGCACGATTTTTGACATAGAGTATTGCATCGACTGTATTAGTTTGTGGTGTAAACCCATATTGTTCACTATGTAACCTACGATGTTTGTGTAAAAAGTGGTTAATCCTATCTATTAGTGCTTTCTCTAACATCTTGCCAAAAACCAGCAATAAACTGATTGGCCGATAACAGTTAGGTTTATCCAAAACCCATTTCCCCGGCTTAGGAATTAGTCTGCAAATTGCCTTTTTCCAGATATTGGAAAACCTACCCTGTTGCAAGCATGAATTGTAAATGGAAACTATGATATCCGGATATAGTGAAAATATGTATTTGACAATTTCAGCAGTTATTAGATCGTGTCCCGGCGCCTTTTTGTTTGCTAAGCCGTGTACAATAGTTTGGATCTCTTTGCGAGAGAATGGTAGGTCGTCTTCAGCAATGTATGGTTGTTTTTCCACAGAACCTAATTAAGTTGTGTGTTCCGTTATCATGTGTAGGATCATCCAATGGGAAAAAATAATCCATTATGACCGGAACTGCTCTATCAGAGCTAAAGCAAACATTACCCTGTGGATCCGTTAAAAGTGTCTGTGGCGCTGGCTTTGAGTTATATAATTTTAGAAAGGAGTAAACTTTACCCCACGGATCGCGATTACCCTCCACGTCATAAAACTCTTTCTGTGATCTTGACTTACTATTACGCATTTCTTTTTGGTATAACCTTTTGGCCAACATGTATTCCCTATGTAATGCATTGTGAATCAGAAAGTGAAGAAGTATATTTAAATTGATATTCTAATGTTTTGATGATAAATAATGTTTTGATTGATGATTTTTAATGTTTTTATGATTTGCCCTTGTAATAATCATAAATGCATAAATTATATTCATTTTAAAAAGTTAATTTGTCATCAATGAAAGAAAATATATCAAATTCTTTATCATCAGACATTGCAATAACATGAACAAAATATCTTTTAATATAATTATTTTACTTACCTTCAGGTTGTCTCTGCTTATGATAAACATGTATAGAGAATGGGCGTGTAAGATTGGATTTCACAATTCTTATATCAGTATGATTATATTTATGAACTGCTAATATCTTATTTCCATTCCAACTAGTAACATATAGATAATGCTCAAATACTGTGATACCATATAGATTTCGCATCTGTAAACAATAATTCATTTTCAGTAAAATCTTATGAGAAGAAGAGAATATTTCTTTAAAATAAAAATTATAATATATTAGTATTATAAATTGAAAGATGACAAACTCTGATGGCAATGAAAATTATTTGGATTCAGTACAATATAAATGGTTTCTCAAAAAATAAATTGCATTTGTTACAATTTCACAGTGATTGGAAAGAACTGTTTTGGAATTTTTAATACAAAGTCTATAATAGGGAACTTGCATAGAATTTTTTAATTGATTAAAATTATCTATTTAAACAATAAATTACACAACTCATATATTGCTGAATGAAATTCAAATACCTGAGCTATAAGAAGCATTTTGAAGTAATAATTAATAAAAACAGAATCAAGTGATTGGAAACAATCTCATTGGCTAAATGCATGTAACGATTATTTGCTTGTTTTTTGATCACTGCTTTATTTTTTTTTTGTTTTGTTTTATCACAGAAGACTGTTTTAATAAAGCTTTCTGATAATTTGCCTAGATTTAAAAGCCTAAACATTTTAAGAATATTTGTTTAAATATCCAATATGTTTAAAGACTAAATTAACTTTTTGAATTTAACTCACAATCATATTTTTCTTCTCATAAATGCATATCAATTTTGTCCTATTTCACATTTTTTGAACTTGTAAGAAATACAAAAATTTTAAATAATAAAATAATGAATATTAATACCAAATTTACTGTAATAATTACACCTTTTAAAATTTTAAATCATGATATATCTACATACATGATATTGTAAGTAAAAGGTATAAAATAAATGGGTTTTGCATATAGATATTATTAAAGATTTCAATCGAAAAGATCTCAATAATGTAAAAATAATGATTATAGTCTGAATATATATCTGAATTTAAGTTATTAAGATTTTCATTCTTCTGCTAAATTAATTACAAAAATAATCTACATAGAAGTGTTTTCAGCAGAAACAAAATAATTATATGAAACTAGGTAATGTTTATGATAGTAATTTTGTTCTCATCAGTCTCACATTATATTAAATTCTAGAATTTTAAACAACATATATATAATTTAAATTATTAAAATTATATTTTAACCATTTGAGTATTGCAGATGTTTTGAAATTAAGCCTAATTAACATGAAAAAACTAATTAATTAAAATTGTGAAATCTTGCTTAATTTTTGCCAAAATCTTTTGAAATTTCCAGTATTTATTGAAGATTTTGTTCTCTTTCTGTGTAAGCATTTTTTTTCAAATTTTATTTCTTTCATAACTTTTTGTTACATATGTGAGGATCAATGAAAACATGATTTTTTTTTACATAAAATTTTAGCCATCCAATGAAATATGCAATATTTTTAGATAGCGAAAGTCTTCTGAACAAAATGAGCCATCAATGAAGAAATTCATCTGAAAATTTCAGAATTATTAATAAAAAACCACAAATTATGTAACATTTCTTGATTGAAGTTGTCATATAATTATTAAAAAATTACAGTATTTTTGCAGTACTTATTATAAATATTTTTATTTTTATGAAAAAATCCTAGCATATATGAAAATGGCCTCATCTGGTACATAAACAGCTACAATATATTTTCTGTTCCTCTAATTTGATCACTGCTGGTGTATTGCAACTCCAGATCCAATGCCACTTACTCATGTGCAAAGTAGGCTTGCCTGCAATTTTCCAAGAAAGGAGTGGCTACTATAATGCAATAAAAGTGCCACACCCCTCTAAAGGACTTGAGGATGTTTACATTTCATTTTTCATGATTTTCACTTAAATTTTAGTGAAATTAAAATAAAAAATTAATGATTATAATATATTTTAGTTTAACAGAATTGACCATTATTTTCTTATTATCTATAATATTTTTTTACTTTCAGAACTTTATAGCTTATTTTAAAAATTCTATTTTTTCCAAAAGTTTCCAAAATATCATTTATCAAATCACATAATCAAAATGGATTTGGTAAGATAGACTATAAAATCGACATGATGAGATAAAAATTCCAAATTCTGTTGAACTGTTTAAATATAAACAATGTTGGTTTACACATAATTTAAAAAAATATTTCGCCAACTGGAAAAATTTGAGATTCACCATCAGAGGGGCACATTTTCACTGATTACACACAAAAAAACCACTTGCAAAATCTGGATTAATAAAATTAGGACTGAATTTTTTTTATATATCTTTATTTTTTATTGTTTTCTGTTCTGCAACCTTGATGTGTATAGACAACAAAAAGTACTCAAGGGAGTAAAATAAAAATATATAAACAATAAAGAACTGATAACAAGTAAATTTTATTAATCACAGTAAAATGCTCCTATTTTTGGAAAATTTTGCAGATACTACATTCATAATAGCATTAACTTTACTGCACATACACAAGTGAGCACATTTATAAATGGAATAATTAAATAAAATTTAGATAAATATATCATCTAAGACAATTACACTCAAAAACTAGCACAAGACTGTAGAAATTACTTTATCTTGACAAACGTTTTCAACCCTCCTTCAGGGTCATCATCAGGTTTAATATTAACTTTTTACAAGACAATCTTATAAGGTAGATTTTATCATTTTTTGTTCACACATGTGCGGAGACAAATGATTTTATTTTGACAAACGTTTTCAACCCTCCCAAAGGAAGGTTGAAAACATTTGTCAAAATAAAGTAATTTCTGCAGTCTTGTGCTAGTTTTTGAGTGTAATTGTCTTACAATAGTGCAGAAGAAGAAAAATGCAAAGAAATATATCATCTAAATTTTAAATGCTTATATAATATATAAAACATAGATAAAAAACTTATGGAAATAATATATAATTTTGCAAAAAGGTAAACTGCTTAATGAATATTTCATTTGTGTTTTATGGAAATTCAACATCAACTAAAAGACATACATTTGCATATCTCTGAAATCACATAAATTGTAACCAAGTCAGGGATCTATTATTAATAGAAATCTATGAAGAATCATACATATTCTTATATTTTTAATAAAAGAATCAGTACAGTAATAATCTTTTTTAGAAATATGGTAGTTAATGTGGCTAGCACAAAGATGCAACTGAGCTGATAAATCTTATAATTACATAGAAAATTTTATTTATTTTTTAACTAAATTTTTATTTTTGTAACTGACTCATCTATATAAGCTGTGTAAGCTGATTCTACTGTATAAAAATTATTTCTTTACAAAATTTCTCAGTTTATACATGAGCATATATAGTAGGTTCATACAATTAGAAGCATTCTAAAATTTTTAAAAATTTTATTTAATTTATTTAAAAATTTAATAAATTTATAGAATACACATAAAAAATATTTTAAAATAACAACTTACAGGCATTCCTCTAATGACAGTCCTCCTATTTGAACCATCATAATTAACTCTTTCAACAAAATCTAGATAAGTATCTACCCAATACACATGCTCATTAGGTAAATCTACAGAAACTCCATACGGATAAACTATCTTATGTTCAACGAGTTTGATACGTTCAGATCCATCCATATAAGATTTTTCTAATAACGGTGCAGTACTTCCCCATTCTGTGAAAAACATTATACTGTAGGAAGAAAATATGTAAAAATATTTTAAAACGTTATTAATATAATCAAGGACATTATTAACATAATTAATTGGTAAGTGGCCAATTAACAATATTTGATAACTGGCAAAAAGTTAATTATTGTAAAAGATTTTAGCCAATAATTGACTCAGGGAAAATAATAAATCAATAAAAAAATGAAAATAAGTAAAAAAAAAATAAATCAAAAATAAATAAAACAACAATATATTTTTTATTAAATTAGGCATTGCCATACTCAAGTAAATATTAAAGATTAAATTAATTGGCCAATTAAATTATTCAAATAAATAAATAATAATTGATACAAGTTACTGATATATCTTAGAAATTGATATATATTAAATATAAAATTTATAATTATTAGTCTCCTGACTTACAATGATCTAATCTATGGTAATTATTTTCATGTAAGACAGCCTCAAAAAAAATTTATTCCTCAAAATCATTTATAAAGATACGTATTTCATGTCATTCATCAACAATAAAGAATATCAATCAGATTTGGCAGTCTGTTAATGCTGGTGAACTAACTAACACAAACACACACAGACAAAGTACATAAGCTATCTACAACAGGAAGAAATAAGCCATATCTTTTCAAGGAGAATATTTATGGAAGCTTGTTCACTTAGTATCATTTATTGACAAAAAGAGACATTTCTCAATCCGTTGATTAATAACTGGGTAAATTGAGACTGTCCCATAGGCCACTTATATGAAAAGTTGATAGATTGTTCAGAATGACAATTAATAGCATGGGCTCTAATCACCAAATACTTTCCATGGGATGGAATTCAGATTTGAGTCCAGTGCTTTGGATAAAAAGCAATGTTTTCAGATAGTTAATTCGATTGACAAACAATAAAATTAGACTGAATTAAAATATCTGTTGAATTTTGGACCATCATATTGGAAATGCCATCTTGACTTTGAAAACTATCTAATTTTAAAACTTAGTCTTCTTTTAATACAGATTCAAAAGCAGTTTATAGTGACTAGTAAAATATGGATTTTAAAAAGTGCTTTTGGGATCTGAGCCTATCTTTAATTTCCTTGCATAATAAACTATTAATTATAATTGTACCATACTAAAATTACATTATAATATATGAAATTTAAAGATACATGTATAGAGTGATGCATACAACATCTGTGACCATTTAATGTGAAATGCAAGGTTTTCCAACCATGTTGTCTATTACACATCATTTGCAGGGCAATATATTTCTCCCCCAATGTCATTTGAGAAGAAGAGTTATCGAAAATATATGTGGCTAGCTACCTCGAAGCTTCATTAAGCATTTCTGCATCTTCTTTGTTAATTATGGATTTATTAAATTTTCTTTAATGAAATCAGGATCTACAGGTTGGACTTGGAATATAGTTCTTGCAGGATCATTGACAGATTTTTAATAAAAATAATAAAATAATTTTTAATAAAAATTTAATAGAAAAATCTACCAAAATCCAGTTAGTAGAAAAAAAAGATGTGACTGTGTTTAGCACATAAGAAATGAAAAAGAAAAACAAACAAAATGATATAGAATGTATGTATAAAATACCCATCCATATAGTGGCAAATAATACTCAATATCATGTAGAGATCACTAGACAACAGTTACAAAACCAGATCAAAGAACAGGATGCCAAATATTCAAGAAAAGCATTACCTTATGTGAAACAAAGATATTAATGTAGATTGGAAATAATGCAAGAATTTTTTCTCAAGTCTAATCCATAGATCCTGATTTTGTTAAAGAAAATTTAAATAGGTCCATAATAAAGAAAGATGCAGAACTACTTAATGATGCTTGGAGGTGGGCTAGCCATGTGATGGGAGCCCCTCTCCAAATGACATGGGGAGAAAAAAATATCATCGCATGAATGAAATCAAATAGACAGCATGGTTCAGACACTTAGTATTCCATACTACACAGTCAGAGATGATGTAAATATCTCTATGTACATATATCTTCTAAACATATCAGTTTACCACTTGCTACTATATAAAAGTTGAAATAGGAAGAAAAGGGACGGAATACGTTCGAAAACGTTATATGCAAATAAAACTATTTTCACCTTGCAAATAAGTGCTTTTATATTTCAACTTTTATATCTTCTAAGTTGCATATATTGTAATATAGCTATAGTACAGTTATATTTAATCATTCATTATGCAAAAAAACTGAAAATAGGTTCATATCCCAAAAGTGCTTCTGAAATTCCAAATTTTATTGGTCACTATTAGCTACTTTATATTTGTGAAAAAATTATCATCATTAGATTCCTAATCTGTAACTTCAAAAGTCCTATATGGCCAAAGCAAAAAAATTCAAACTAAATTAAAATATCTGATAAATTTCAGACCATACCAAATCCACCATTTTGAATTCAAAAACTACCATCAGATTCCTAATCTGTAATCCAAAAAAAAACTCCTATCTGACTGACAACACAAAAAAAAAATCAAGAATAAATTAAAATATCTGATGAATTTGGGACACCAAATTAGATCCATCATTTTGAATTTGAAAAAATTACCATCCAATTCATAATTTGTAACCCCAAAACTTCCATATACTGATTTTCATTAAAATAGGACTAACATTAAAAGTTGTCAAATTTAGGACATCCACTTTTATGATCTCTTTTTGAATATATAATTTTTTAATCATGAAATACTCAAATTGTCAAGAAATAGCAATTTTTAAGCAATAAAATAAACACTGAAGATTCAATTTCTTCTTTTCTACTCCTATGGGATGGAATTTTAAGTTGCCATTTTTTCAAACTTGTTCAACAGTCTTTCTATAACATCTCCAAATTTCAGCTATTCAGATCAAAGGGAAATACTCAAATTTGTTTAGACAGACATACATAAATATATATACACACATACATGGTCCTTAAATGTTATATATATATATATATGTGTGTATGTAAATGTGTGTATGTAAATGCGTGTATGTAAATGCGTGTATGTAAATGCGTGTATGTAAATGCGTGTATGTAAATGTGTGTATGTGTGTGTGTGTGTGTGTGTGTGTAGTGTAAGATCAACTACAAGCAATACCTGACTTGTGTAAATCCATCCAATATTCATAGATTCATACTTGCATAGGAAAATTTTTAGATAATTAGCCAAGCCCAATGAATCCCTCCATAAAAACTGGAGATGTGGGTGTCTTGCCAAGAGGGTCTGACATCTGAGACTTATCTCACAAGCCCAGCATCGAAAAGGGCCTGACCATTGGGCTCCAATGTATCACACAACCTGTCAGATAGTTTGCAGGCTGCCACCAGAGTGCACTGTCTACCATCCAAAACATTCATGCCAAAATAAATTATTTTATATATAACAGTATTTTGATTTGTGATTGTTTGTAAAGTCAATTATAGACAACTAACGTACAGGGGATAAATCATTTTACAACAAGATGGTGGCACTGTAGCTGTAATTCAAAAAATAATTATTATTCTAAAATATAACTTAAAACTTATCCCGCCAGGGGAAGTTTGGGCGTTCGTTATTAATTTGCTTGTAAAGTGTGAAACTGTATAGTGTAGGTTGTAACAGTCTACTCTATACAGTTGCACGCTTTAATGTTTAATGTTTTATATGACTTCTTTTATTAAACCAAAGTGATGCAGTTTTTTAAGTGGGACCCAGACCACAGATTTGTCATGAGCCCAAAAATTTCTCTCAGCAGTCCTAGATGTGGGATTCAGAATTGAATCTGGATCCTCTAAAATAGTAAACGACTGCTTTACTATGCAACTTATGTCCTTATTTTTTAATATAACTATTTTTAGTGTTACAATATTGTGACACACTAGTGTACTGTATAATGTATTATCCGACATATTATATTTTGACCTACATAGGGTTCACTGAATGATCCATCTATGTAATTCAGAAACTGCCTATATATAAAATTGGATATCTTAAAACAGATATAAACAAATTGCAATAATTATTAATAAAGGAAAACTTTCTGAATTAGAGTACAATGAGAGATCAAAAATGCCAGATTTTAAAATATCTCAGATTCTAAAAAAGTATAAAATATGTACTTTCATTAAACTGCCAATGGAAAAATGTGTTCAGACAAATGGAAAAATTAACTTTTGCAATGATCTGTTTTTAAGAGCAAAGATATCAATAATCAAAACGCAACATAAATTCAGTTCTGTTGATTAGATTTTCAGAGATCATAATACAGGTCTACAATCTTTTATCCAAAATTCTGAAAAGTCCTAAAAACAAAGTTTTTCTTGAAGTGTCAGTCATGTGGTCAACATGATCCAAGCAGATATGCACAAAAAAAAAAACATGATAAAGTAGAAAAAAAACAAAATTAAAAGGAAACGTTTTCAATTCATTCCAGAGCCATCTTCTGCCATTATGTCAAACAAAAATAAATGTCATGTTTAGTGTAAGTCATTTCCAGGCAACAGAGACAGCTTCTGCTTCTTATATATTGATAAGTTTTATTACAATACATCAATTACCACAACAAAAGTTATACAGATCTATAAATTCAGCATCAAACTAAAACAGAAGTTATCATCAATGTACAGAAATTATGAGAGATCTCTGCTGTCTGGAATGGCTGAACACATACTGCATATGATTTTTCTTGTTTATTTTAATATGAATATAAATTTGAAGATGGTTCTAAAATCAAAAACATTTCATTTTAATTTTGTTTTTCTGCTAAAAGTACTTTATCTCTTATTTTTTTATTAAAATATGAGAATATATGTATACTCTGTGCTTATGAATGATTTTGTATGTGAGCACTTTTACTTGTTAATACTATATTTACCTTACTTAAATCTCTTTTGTTCTATTTTTGATATCCTGCAGTATGAAGAGGGAAGATAATATAAATTTTTAATATAATACAGGTGATTCTTCAGTTAAAGCATCTGATTTATGAACATTCAATTTACAAAATTCATGCTTACAAACATGAAATTTGAAAATCAAATTTAATGAAATTTCAAAAATTCTTCAATAATTTTAAACAATATAACAGCAGAATTTTCCAGAAATCAATATCATATAAATTTACAGAGCTATTCAACATATTATGATAGTATTTCAGGATGACTGCAATTACACCAGAAAATCCTTACTTTATAATAAGAATTTTTTATTCAATTTCAGAAATAAACTTCTAATTGTTCCAATTATAAAATATATTACAAAATACAGTATATAAAGTTATTTCAGTACTTTTAGGGGTAAAATAACAGCAATATCCAAGTTATGAACAAAACTTATATACAAAATATGTTTGTAACTCAATGAGAACTTGTACTTTTAAAAATATCTTAACTCGAATATAAGAAAAAATAATAAAAAGTAAAAGTTGCTATATACTTGAACTCTAAAATAAAAATAACTTATATGACAATGTCCTTTACTGGAAAGATAATTAACACTGCCTTCTTTAAATTATTTCCAAGCCCTATTAAGAAGATTATGTACTCATTGCAGTAAGAGAAGAAAAGCAAAAAAGAAATAGATTGGATCAGCACCAGACTAACCAATACAAATAAGATAAATATCTAGGGCCTGTAATTCTAAGGGGCCTGGCTTTATTACAGAAAAAAAATAAACAAAAAAAGAAAATTGGAGTTTGTTCTAATGACTTATTTGGAACAAGGATAAATGCATCCAGGAAATCCACACAAGATCCTAGTAATAATTTAATTTCCTGTAGGTAAGTTTGCTACAAAGTTTATCACAAATACATACATGATTGATTAAGACGTAAATATAGAGAAATTGAAAATGAGGTATTAACAATATCCGACATCAAATTTTATGCTAATACTCAAAGACCTAGAAAACAAACGATTTTTTGATAAAACCAAAGAGATGAAGATATCAATTTAACTGGTCTAGCAGATTTTATATAGTATTTGCACATTTATTTCAACCTTTTGCAAATTTATTTAATCCATTTGCAAATATATTTAATCCTTTTACATTTATTTGCAAATTTATTTAACCCATTTGCAAATATATTTAATCCATTTGCAAATATATTTAATCCTTTTACATTTATTTGCAAATTTATTTAACCCATTTGCAAATATATTTAATCCATTTGCAAATATATTTAATCCTTTTACATTTATTTGCAAATTTATTTAACCCATTTGCAAATATATTTAATCCATTTGCAAATATATTTAATCCTTTTACATTTATTTGCAAATTTATTTAACCCATTTGCAAATATATTTAATCCATTTGCAAATATATTTAATCCTTTTACATTTATTTGCAAATTTATTTAACCCATTTGCAAATATATTTAATCCATTTGCAAATATATTTAATCCTTTTACATTTATTTGCAAATTTATTTAACCCATTTGCAAATATATTTAATCCATTTGCAAATATATTTAATCCTTTTACATTTATTTGCAAATTTATTTAA